>MU748365.1:48226-80891 GCA_026770625.1 Nicotiana glauca | reverse complement strand
GTCTGGTAAAGCCAAGGTCACGGTCTTGGCGTGACAATCCAAGATCGCATGATACGGGGACAACCAATCCATCCCGAATATAATATCAAAATCAACCATGTCTAGAAGCAACAGATCAACACGGGTCTCAAGACCCTCAAATACTACTACATAGGAACGATGGACTTTGTCGACCACTATAGAATCACCCACTGGCGTGGATACATATACAAGAATACCCAAGGTATCACTAGGCATAGCCAAGTAGGGAGAAAAATAAGACGACACATATGAATACGTAGACCCAGGGTCAAATAGCACTGAAGCATCCCTGTTACAGACCAAAATAGTACCTATAATAACAGCATCGGAAGACTCTACCTCTGGCCTGGCGGGCAAAGCATAACACCGGGGCTGGGCCCCACCTTCCTAAATTGCATCTCTAGGACGATCAACTACTGGCTGACCTCTACCTCTGCTGGTGCGAGCTCCACCTCTACAGTCCCTACCTCCACCTCTATGATCCCTATCCCCGCCTCTAGCTGGCTGGGCGGGCTGTGAATCACCTGCTGCCTGAATCATGGGGCGAGGACCCTATTGCTGAGAGCTGCCCGATGCTCGAGGGCAAAACCTGACAATATGACCGGGGTCACCACAACCATAACAAGATCTCGGCTGCTGCGACTGCTGGCCCTGTCGACCTGGATGTCCTCCCCTGAAGCTCTAAAATGGGGGTGCACTGATAGGCTGCTGATTTGAATAGTACTATTGAGAACCTCCGCTGCCCGGAGTACCATGAGAAACTTGAAGCGCGAACTGAAAGGGCCTCGGTGACTGACCTCTACCATATGAATCCCTACCTCCAGACAAGGTACCACTGAACCTACCAGAATGACGAGGCCTCTTGTCCGACATCTGACCACCTACCCGTGAGAGGGCCATATGAACTCTGCGGGCTGCATTGGCCGCCTCCTGAAAGGCAATATAACTACCAACTCCCATGGCCATCTGGAGACGGATCGCCTGAATCAATCCATCAATAAACCTCCGGATCCTCTCTCGCTCCGTAGGGAGTATCATAACCGCATGGCGTGCCAAGTCAACAAATCTAGTCTCATACTGTGTAACTGTCATGGAGCCCTGCTGGAGGCGCTCAAACTGCCTACGAAGTGCTTCCCTCTGGGTGACTAGGAGAAAATTCTCCAAGAATAACTCCGTGAACTGATCCCATGTCAAAGCTAGAGACCCTGCTGGTCTAGATAGGCAAAAATCTCTCCACCAAGTTTTGGCAGACCCTGCAAGCCGGAAGGTGCAAAAATCGACCCCGTTGGTCTACACTATACCCATGGTCCTGAGAATCTCATGATAGCTGAATAGAAAATCCTGTGGATCCTCTGATGAAGCACCGCTGAAAGTGGTGGTGAAGAGCTTGGAGAACCGATCAGGTCTCCACAAAGCATCTGAAGACATAACCGCTCCATCGATGGCCTGAGCTGTAATACCTGTCTGAGCTGCCACTACGGGCTGAACCACTAGGACCTGAGTTCGGGGAGCTACCTGCTCTGGAGTATGCGTACCAGGAGTCTGAACACCTCCTCCAGCCTGAGAAGTGGCTGGGGCTACTGGCAGCAAACCCGCTCTAGTGACACTATCCATAAAGCCTGCCAATCTGACTAGAGCATCCTGAAGATCTAGGGTGAACATAACCCCTCCTGGGACCTGAGCTGGGCCCACTGGAGCTGCTGGGGCTGGAACCTCCTCATCATAGTCAATATGAGGCTCTACCTCTGGAACTGCTGCCCGGGGCTGAGCTTTGCCCCTGCCTCGGCCTCTGGCACGGCCTCGGCCTCTGCCCCTCGCAGGAGCTGCTGCTGGGGGCTCGCGCTGCTGCGTGGTAGAAGAAGAAGCACGTGTTCTCGCCATCTACAAAAGAACAGAGTAGAAATACAATCAATAATTGAGAAAAAAGAATCGCACGACAAAAAAGAACAAAAGTGAAAATTTTCCTAACTCTGTAGCCTCTGGGGTATAAATACAAACGTCTCCGTACCGATCCCTTAGACTCTACTGAGTTTGTCCGTGAGTAGCGAGACCTATGAAACCTAGAGCTCTGATACCAGCTTGTCACGACCCGAATTTTCCACCATCGAGAGTCGTGATGGCGCCTACTAACGGAGCTTGGCCAGCCAAACTTCAAACATTCTCTAATCAACCTCAGCAATATAAATGTACTGAAAACAATTAAATAAGTGTGGAAGACTTTAAGTTTAATAAAATAAAATCAAAATGCGGAAGTTTAAAATATTTCTCTACCCAAAATCTGGTGTCACTGGCTCACGGACTACTAAAGAGTACTACAAATAAGTCTGAACGGAAAGAAAATACATATGTCTGTCTCGATACGATGAAGACAAACAGAAATAAAGGAAGGGACTTCGGCCTACGAATGCTAGCTAGGCTACCTCGTAAGTCCCTGGACTGAAGTTAGCTCCCACTCAGTGCTACTGCTATGGTCCAAAAGCTGCTCCAGTACCGTGATCTGTGCAAAAAGTATAGAAGTGTAGTATCAGCACAACCGACCCCATGTGTTGGTAAGTGCCTGGCCTAACCCCGGCGAAGTAGTGACGAGGCTAGACAGGACTACCAATTCAACATGTGCAGTTCAACATATATATATGCAATAAAAGGAAAGAGATACCGAAACTAAACAGTTAAAAGGGAGGGAAACATGCTATGGGGAGTATAATCCGGATATAACAGTCATCAACGAAATTAAGAAACAGGGCACAATAATAACTACAAAAGAATAAGAAATTCAACAGTTGCATGACATCAACCTTCGTGCTTTTACTCTCATCCTCACCCAAAGAAACCGAATAAAATGCATGGCATCACCCTTCGTGCTTTCCCTTACATAACTCTCATTTCATGGCACGGAATGATCCTTTGTGCAAATATAGTCAAATCAGAGCACGGAATGTCCCTTCGTGCATAAGTAGTCAAAACACAGAACGGAATGACCCTTCGTGCAAATATAATAGAAAATGGCATGGAATGACCCTTCGTGCATTATCACTCTTCCTCACCCAAACAACAGTCAAATGCTCTACCACTGAGCTAAGGACCCCTTTTAACTATTTAGTTTCGGTATCTCTTTCCTTTTATTGCATATATATATGTTGAACTGCACATATTGAATTGGTAGTCCTGTCTAGCCTCGTCACTACTTTGCCAGGGTTAGGCTAGACACTTACCAGCACATGGGGTCGGTTGTGCTGATACTACACTTATGTGCTTTTGCACAGATCACGGTACTGGAGCAGCTTTTGGAGCACAGCAGTAGAACCGAGCGGGAGCTGACTTCAGTCCAGGGACTTATGAGGTAGCCTAGATGGCGTTCGCAGGCCGAAGTCCCTTCCTTTATTTCTATTTTTTTTCATCGTACCGAGACAGACATATGTATTTTCTTTCCATTCAGACTTGTTTGTAGTACTCTTTAGTAGTCCATGAGCCAGTGACACCAGATTTTGGGTAGAGAAATGTTTTAAACTTCCGCATTTTGATTTTATTTTATTAAACTTAAAGTCTTCCACACTTATTTAATTGTTTTCAGTACATTTATATTGTTGAGGTTGATTAGAGAATGTTTGAAGTTCGGCTGGCCTAGCTCCGTTAGTATGCGCCATCACGACTCCCGATGGTGGGAAATCCAGGTCGTGACAAGTTGGTATCAGAGCTCTAGATTGCATAGGTCTCGCTACTCACGGACAAACTCGGTAGAGTTTGAGGAATCTGTACGGAGACGTCTGTATTTATACCCCAGAGGCTACAGAGTTAGGAAAAATTTCACTTTTGTTCTTTCTTGTCGTTCGATTCTGTTGAATTTCTTATTCTTTGGTAGTTATTATTGTGCTCTGTTTCTTAATTTCGTTGATGGCTGTTATATCCGAATTGTACTCCCCATAGCATGTTTCCCTCCCTTTTAACTATTTAGTTTCGGTATCTCTTTCCTTTTATTGCATATATATATATATATATATATATATGTTGAACTGCACAGGTTGAATTGGTAGTCCTGTCTAGCCTCGTCACTACTTCGCCTGGGTTAGGCCAGGCACTTACCATCACATGGGGTCGGTTGTGCTGATACTACACTTCTGTGCTTTTTGCACAGATCACGGTACTGGAGCAGCTAGGCCATCACAGATGCGGCCATAGGTGGCCAGCCCAGGAGCCGCAGAAGTGGACTCATTTTCACAGATGCGGCAGGCGCAGGTGCGGCCCAGGACCGCAGATGCAGATATCATTGAAGGCAGTGACCTTCATTTTACTGCGGGTGTTAGCCATTTTTGGCTCATGTTCACTCAAAAGTTGGGCGATTTTGGAGCTCTTGAGAGAAGATTTTTACCAAGATCTTAGAGGTAAGTTATCCCTACCTTATGTGAGTTAAATACTTAGATTTTGGGTAGATTAACATGTAAAGATTAGTGAAAAATTATGAAATTAGACTAAAACCTAGGGTTTTAGTAAAAACAAGATTTAACCACAAAATGCATCATGGAATAGAGTAAAAATCATATATTCTTGATCCTTCGGTTATGGGTGACAACTTCCTCAAAAGTCTCCAGAATCCGGGCACGCGGGCCGTAGGTTGAATTTTAAGAACCTTGCCATTGGGATTGGATAATTGCTTTAATAGCTAGAATATGAATTTGTAAACCTATAATGATGGACTTTTACACTATTTGAATAGTTTCAGATTGTGCAACTCCGGTTTGAGAGTTTAGACACATTCTTGAGTTGGAAGTAGGCTCGAAATGAGGTAAGTCTCTTTTCTAACCTTGTTGGGAAAATATCCTCATAGGTGAACTTAATTAATATGTGATTAGTTGTGGGGGCTACGTACGCACGAGGTGACATGAGTTCATACGTAGCTACTATTCATGTTATGTCCAGATAGTTTTAGGATCACATCATGCTTTGTCGCGGCTATTAATTGCTTATATATGCTAATGGTACGAAAGAAAGTAAGTTGAAGAAATCTAAGGATTTACAGGCTTCACGTGAATTTTGTTCATTTTTATAAAAAAGGAATTAAAGAATTGTTGTGTTTTAAATGATGAAATTATGTTTACCGCGTCGCATGTATGATTCACGAGCGGGGTTGTGCTTTTACCGCGTCGCATATATGATTCACGAGCGGGGTAAATAGATGTATCTATGGTTCGGGTCATTCGACCCTCGACAGTGCACATTTTACTTTTATGTCGGATCGGGTCGATCGTCCTTGGTGGTATTTGTGTGCGACAGTAGAATCGGGACCCTTATAATTCGTATGACTTATTGCTGGAAAGTTCACTAATTTAAATGAGAAAAGTGCTTAGTTTCATTAATTGGATGAAAGGATTTTCATATTATTCTTACTTGAGCTTGTTATTTTCTAAATACACTATGAATTAGATATATTGAACTTCACATTATTATATTTGTTGGTCTAGTAAGTGTTAGAGTCGACCTCTCGTCACTACTTCTGTGAGGTTAGGCGAGATACTTACTGGGTACATATTTTAATGTACTCATACTACACTTCTGTACTTGATTGTACAAGCTTTGAGGCAGGTGCATCTGGCCATCAGTCCGACGCGTAGAGTGGTCATCTATGCTCGAGATTTTCCGGTGAGCTCCCCTTTCCAGCCAATCTGCAACAGCTGGGGTCTCTCTTTTGACTCTATGTTCCTATCTATTTCTTTTCCAAACAGTAGGATAATATGATTGTATATATTCTACTAGATTGCCCACACACTTGTGACACCAAGTCTTGGCATATACATTAGTAGATTTATGATGTTTTGGCTTGTCTTCATGATTGAGATTCACATTTATTTCTTTCATTTAAATATGCTTGAGTTTTTAAAACTATAAATTTCTTAACTCTATAATGGAAGTTATCACGTACTAACTACATATATGAGGATTTACTATATGATCAGTGTTGGCTTGCCTAACAACGGTATTGGGCGCCATCACAACCTAATATGAAATTTGGGTCGTGACAACATTTGCGACCAAAACCTCGCAAATGCGAGAAAACCAAAACCAGCACACAAAAAAGTTAACAAAATAATCCAAAACTCACCCGAGCCCACGAAGCATTAAACCAAACACCCACGCAAGTCCGAACACATAACACGAACTTGCTCGCGCGATCAGAACACCAAAATAACCTCTAGAACCACGAATCGGATGCCAAAACACATGAAAATCACCTTGAACTTCAAGAACCTCTAGAATCGCAACTAAGTGTCTGAACCATATCAAATCAACTCCAAATGATACCCAATTTTGCAGGCAAGTCCCAAATGACATTACAGAGTTGTTCCAACAATCAAAATCCCATTCTGACCCCGATATCACAAAAGTCAACTACGGGTCAAACTTCTCCATTTTCCAAACTTCAACTTTTCCAATTTTCGCCGAAATGCCTCAAATTATCCTACGGACCTCTAAATCCAAATTCGGACATGCGCCTAAGTCAAAAATCACCATACGAAGTTGTTGAGATTATCCAAAAACCATTCCGGAGCCTTTTTACTCAAAAGACAAATTTCGGTCAAATTCCTACCGCTTAAGCTTCCAAAACTAGATTCCTTCTTCCAATTCAACTCTGAATCATCCGGTAATTGAATTCGACTATGCATGTAAGTCGATACACATATTATGAAGCTGTTCAAGACCTTATGTCGCCAAGAGGAACTTAAATTTTCAAAACCATCTGCCGGTTGTTACATATTTCATTAAGAGGACAAGGCCGGAGAGAAGAAGGTACAAGCCAGTGATTTTATAACTACAATAGATACTGCATCACTCATAAATTGAAAGAGCAAACTCTTCCAAGTCGTTATCAGTTTTTTGGTTTATCACCTGATGTTTAGTATTTTCATTGATGTCCGACTAAATACGCTCACACTAAAGATAAAACGCTCCTTTACAATGAGAGAGTCAATACATAGTTATCATACTTTAACTATAGTAGACTTATCCTTACTTCTTTGCCGCTGACTTGTTGGCTGCTGTCTAATAAAACAACCAAAATATCATTCAAATAATTTATATATAAGAGAACATATTTCCAAAACCAAAAGAAAGAAAAAGAAAAAGACTTTTGACATTTTAAGTCAAATATACGCAAAATATCGAAATTATCCTTTTATATTTTTAAACGTGTGGTGGTAAGAGTTTAATGTCTCTTTTCATTTTCGACCTTATTAAAGATGACCTGAAATATCAAGTGAGTCTCGAGTAATCATCATTAACGGTAAAATAAAAGAAGTTCTCATTATTTCGAGACACATAAAAAGGTAAAATATGTGACAAGGCAAATAAAACTAGCTAATGTGTACGATTCAGATATATCCTCCGTTTCAAAATTAGCTCGTTCGTAAACCTCCTGGGAGTGATGCCATTTTTTTGTTTGTTTTGATACTTAACTCCCCCTTGAAAAAATTAAGATCAAGAAAGAGTTTTTTTACCTTGGTTCTGAGTTTGTTGTTTTATAAAAGCAGATATATTTTATAGTTTTTATTGTGAAGAAGAATTATATATAATCAGTCAAGCAGTCATTCTAGGAAATTATATAAAACCACTCAAGCAGTTATTCTACGTATTAAGGCCAAACATTAATTCAGAATAAAAAAAGAAAAAAAAATATAAAAAATTTCATTGTCAAACGGCAGTGGCGGATCCACGTGGAGGGGCATGGGGCACGTGCACCCATGATCTACTCCTTAGGTTGTGTATCACGGATATATTTTTTGGATAAAGTATTTAATTTTTCACGTGGGAACTCATGGTCAAAAGAACATTTGATATAGTGGTAGCTTTGTACACCTTTATCCCCTAGGTCTAGTGTTCAAATCCCATTTTTCTATTTCTCTTTTTTATTCTTTTCTTTTCTGTTCTGTTCAAATCTCATACCATATCTTTCTTTTCTTTTCTTTTTTTCATACATTCTTCTATTTTTGGGTTCACCCTTTGATATATTCTTGAAATAAATTTTTATTTTTATTGGACTTTTTGTGTGTTTTCTTTATTCTCCTTTTTAGTTACAACAACAATAACAATCAAGTATAATCTCACTTAGTAGGGTCTGGGGAGGGTAGTGTGTATGCAGACCTTATCCCTGCCCCAGGGTAGAGAGGTTGTTTCCAAATATACCCTTGGCATCCTTCCTTCCAAGAACTTCCCACCTTGCTCTTGGGGAGACTCGAACTCACAACCTCTTGGTTGGATGTGGAGGTTGCTTACCATCAGAGCAACCCTTCTTGTCTTATTCTCCTTTTTAGTTAAATCATTGAAATTCAAAAACAAAAAAAAAAAAAAAAAAAATTTAAATCACTTTGAATCTTATCAATTTCAAGTTTCCTCTTTTTTTATTTACCACTCTCTTTTTGATTAGTTATTTAATTTTAATATATTGAGCTTAGTACTTGTAACTATCAATAATAATATTATTATTGATAGTTCTCCAATGTAAGTTTTAGAGAACCAAATCAAACGGTGGTCGGATAGTGGTGCACCCATCCTCCTGAAATTCTGGATCCGCCTCTACCAAACGGGCTCTTAGAATAGATCGTCTTCCATATTGATGAAATGTTTTGTAATTGGTGCAAACGTACTTGTAAGAAATTTATGCTCATGCAAGTTGCCTATGCATATCTTTGGTTCTTAAAGTTTTTAATTTTTTTTCATCTGATATTCGATGTCGATATTGGAGCACGACTAAATTCAAATTTTTGTTGAAAAAATATAGCATTAGGAGGTGATCATGCCCAACTCTAGTCCAAAAAAGGATAACTGGTTACTACAAATATAACCCGATCTAAAAGTCTGGAGTTGATTCTCATAGAGAACTAAGACATCGCTATTGTAACAGCCCATCCCACTAGTGATATTATCCGTTTTTTTCACATCCCAAATCTAAGCTAAGGCCACATGAAGGCCTGGAATCACGATGGGCACAACTGATGCCTGAGTTGGCCCCACAATCTCATCCACAACTGGGACCTTCTCTTGAACCGGATGTCACGACCCCAAAAACCGACCCGGTCGTGATAGCGCCTATGGTGAAACTAGGCCAGCCAACAAATTTCCAAAATAATCCACATTTAATTTAAAACTTAAGTTAAACCATTTTCCAACCGAAATCCAATAAAAGATATAAAGTCAAAACTAAAATAAAAGCGGAAAGTAAAAGCCCGACCTCGGATGTCACTAAGTCATGAGCAATGCTACAATAGTTCTGAAACAAGACAAGACTAGAATAATCCAGAAATAGCAACAATGTACTAATAGGAAGATAGAGAAGGAGAACAACGGAATTGGGTTGGATCGTCAGACAGCTACCTCGCTATCTCCGCGAAGTCCATGACCGGAATAGTCAACAAACGTTTTTATGCCTTGAGATGCCTGAATCTGCACACAAGGTGCATGGGTTAATGTGAGTACACCAACTCAGTAAGTAACAAGTCCAAACTATGGACTAATAGGTAGTGACGAACCAAACCTCAACAGGTAATACAATTAAACTATACAAAAAAAGTAGCCATGCTTGCAGTTCAAGTATTAGACTCAACAGGAAATAAATACAATCTAAACAGTGTGGAGTATAAAGCTTAGCAAATCTCTATGTACCAATGCACAGAAAGCATGAAAAAAATTTACCATGTACCTCCACTCTCAATTGCTCAACCACTTGGTACTGCATATGGCCATCCGACCCATGGAAGATCCATCCCGGAATATATACACATCACTGACCCCAATCATCCAGTACCGAGGAAGACCATTCCAACCCTATGGAGAAGATCCATCCCCAGGTATAAATACATCGGACAAGATCCATGCCCAGGGAAGATCCATCCCTCAATAACATCAACTGCGCTCACTGGGGGTGTATAGACTCCAGAGGGGATCCTTTCCGCCCAAGCTCTATCACAAGCCAACGAAGGCATAATCAATAATTTGCTGTGGCATATAGCCAGATCACATACTATCGCTTATAATCAAGCTCTCAGCCTCACTCAGTCACAACTCTCCAGTCTCGTACATACAGGCTCGCAATACCAAGAAACTAGCCCGAAACAACGATATAATGTACCAATAACAACAATTGAGACTGAGACATGATATAATATGCAATGACAAGACTGAGTACAGAATATAAATGAAGCTAATGATATGACAACAAAAAACGACCTCTCGGTTCTCGACATTTATCGGCGGGAAGCCTTATCATGATAATTAGAATGATTTACAACTTATTAACTTAATCACATAATTAATACCCGGGTATCAGCAAGAAATAGTCACTAAGCGGTGCCATGGAATGATCCAGGCCGCAATTCTCACGGTGCACCCCACACGCCCGTCACTTGGCATTTGCGTTACTTCAATATTAATCAAAGAATACGTAGTTTGGGGCTTCGAACCCTCATAACCAAGTTTGGGAATGTTACTTACCTCAACCAAGCCAAAACTCTAACCTGCGATTCCCTTTCCTTTCGATCCGGCCTCCAAACGCTCCAAATCTAACCAAAATTTGTATATTATCATTAATATACGCTAAAGGAATGAAACCTACACGAAAATTATCAAATTAGACCCAAAATTCCGAATTTGCTCAAACCCGACCCTGAGGCCACGTCTTGAAATCCAACAAAAGTAGCGAAACTAGAAACTCCTTTCACCCCCAAGTACATACATAGCAAAATCATTAAAATCCAACCTCAAATGGCCCCTCAAATCCCCAATTTAAACTTTCCAATTTCAAGCCCAAATCTCCCAACTTTCTTCCCTAATTTCCACTAATATCATGATTAAACAATGGAAAAATGGTCATAAACACAAGATACAAGGTCCAAGTTGCTTACTCAACTAATAACCCTTGATCCCTCTTAAGAAATCACAGCCCAAGCTCAACACCCATCTTCAAAAATGGAGAAATTAAGAACAATTTGTGAAGAAGACCTTTTAATACCTTCTTCCCAGTGTTTTCCATATCTGCGGTCTCAAAATCGCTTCCGCGGTGCCGCACCTGCGGAAAAAACCACTGCAGGTGCGGTTTTCACTTAACCCTGGAAATCCCGCTTATGCTGCAGCTTCTCGCTCCTGCGATCTCGCAGGTGCGATCCTTGTGCACAGCTCCAGTTTTTCTCAACTCCCTAATTCTTCGCATATGCGGTCCAATATCGCTTCTACGAGGCTCGCACCTGCGGTCCCCAATCCACAGGTGCGAAAATGACAGAAGAAGCAAAGTTCAACTGCTCAAACCAAATTCCAATCCTTCCGTTAACCATCCGAATTCATACCGAGTCCCTCAGAGCTTTAACCAAAAATACCAACAATTCATAAACCACTATTCAAACTTATTCAAACCGTCGGAATACTCCAAATAACACTAAAACACCAAATCAATCTCATATTCAAGACTAAGAACTTAGAAACTTTCAAATTCCACAAACAATGTCGAAATCGATCAAATCATCTCTGAATGACCTAAAAATTTGCACACACGTCACAAATGATACTACGGACCTGCTCCAATTTTCAGAATTCCATTTCGACCCCGATATCAAGATCTCCACTGTCGACCGTTAAGCGCTAAATTTCTAATTTCGACAATTCAAGCCTAAATCTACCACGGACTTTCAAAATGCATGCCAAACACGCTCTGAAGTCCAAAATCACCTAACAGAGCTATCTGAACCATTAGAATTCACATACAAGACCTTTTACTCATAATTCAATATTCGGTTGAATTTTCTAACTTAAGCTTCTAAATAAGAGACTAAGTGTATCATTCCACTCCACGACCACTCCGAACTCGAACCAACCATCATGATACGATGAAATATAGCTGAACAACACATAAAGAAGCAGAAACAAGGGAAACGGGGCTGTAACTCATGAACGACCAGCCGTGTCATTACACCCTCCCCTTCTTAAGCAAACGTTCCTCCTCGAATGAGTCTTGAAACATACCTGAAGCCTCAAACAGGTGTTGATATCTGCTACGCATCTCCCGCTCGGTCTCCCAAGTATCCTCCTCCATGGGCCGACCTCACCACTACACTTTTACTGAAGTTATGTCCTTTGATCTCAACTTTCGAACCTGCCGTTCTAAAATAGCCACTGGCTCCACATCATAGGTCAAATCACCATCTAACTGGACTGTGCTGAAATCCAAAACATGAGATGGGTTGCCAATATACTTCCGGTGCATAGAAATATGAAATATCGGATGCACACTTGACAAGCTGGGTGGCAAAGCAAGCTCATAAGCCGCCTCCCCAATCCTCTGAATCACCTCAAGGGCCCATTTAACCGAGGACTCAATTTACCCTTCTTCCCAAATATCATAACACCCTTCATGGGTGAAACCTTCAACCTTCTCTCCAAGCATGTAAGACACGTCACGAACGTTCCTATCAGCATAAGTCTTTTATCTTGACTGCGCCGTACGAGGCTGCTCCTGAATCACCTTCACCTTGTCCAAAGCATCTTGTACAAAGTCTTTACCCAAAAGCCTAGCCTCGCCCGTATCAAACCAGCCTACTGGAGATCTGCACTGTCTCCCATACAAAACCTCATATAGAGCCATCTGAATACTCAACTGATAAGTGTTGTTGTATGCAAACTCCACGAATGGTAGAAACTGATCGCACGACCCTCCAAAATCAATGACACAAATGCAAAACATGTTCTCCAATATCTGAATTGTGCACTCGGACTGCCCATCCATTTGAGGATGAAAAGTTGTGCTCAACTCAACTTGAGTACCCAACTCTCATTGCACGGCTCTCCAAAACTGCAAAGTGAACTAAGTACCTCTATCTAAAATAATGGAAACTGGGACACCATGCACGCGAATAATCTCTTAAATTTAAATCTCGGCTAACCTCTCTAAATAGTAGGTAGTAAACACAGTAATGAAGTGCACAGACTTGGTCAGTTGATCTACATAACCCAAATAACATCAAACTTTATCAATGTCTGTGGGAGTCTAACTACGAAATCCATGGTGATCCGCTACCACTTCCACTCTGGAATATCCATCTGCTGAAGTAAGCCTCACGGCCTCTAATGCTCGTATTTCACCTTCTGACAATTGAGACACCGAGCTACAACTCTCACTATATATTTCTTCATCCTCCTCAACTAGTAGTGCTGTCTCAAATCCTGATACATCTTCGCAGCACCCGGATGGATAGAATACCGCGAGCTATGAGCCTCCTCTAGAATCAACTCCCAAAGCCCATCTACATTGGGCACACATATCCTTCCCTGCATTGCCAATACTCTATCATCACCAATAGTCACATCTCTGGCATCGCTATATTGAACTTTTTCCGTAAGGACAAGTAAATGATGATCATCATACTAACACTCTCTAATGCGATCAAACAAGGAAGACCGAGAAACCACAAAAGCTAATACCTGACTAGGCTCCAAAATATCCAACCTCACAAACCGACTGGCCAAGTCCTGAACATCAGCTGCAAGGGGATGCTCCCCAATAGGAATATATGCCAAACTGCCCATACTCACCGCTTTCCTACTTAAAGCATCGGCCACCATATTGGTCTTCCCCCAATGATACAAAATACTAATATCATAGTCCTTTAGCAGCTCCAACCATCTCTGGTACCTGAAATTGAGATCTTTTGCTTGAACAAGTGTTGGAGGCTAGGATGATCAGTAAACACCTTACAAGACACACCATAGAGATAATGTCTCAAAATCTTCAACGTGTGAACAATGGCCGCCAACTCTAAATCATGAAAAGGGTAGTTATTCTCATGTGCATTCAACTGACGAGAAGCATAAACAATCACTCTACCCTCCTGCATCAACACACAACCGATGCCAAGCCGAGAAGCATCACATTAAATCGTATAAGAACCTGAAGTTGATGGCAAAACTAATACTGGAGTTATGGTCAAGGAAGTCTTGAGCTTCATGAAGCTCGCCTCATATTCATCCGACCACATGAAAGGAGCACCCTTCTGAGTCAATTTGGTCAAGGGTGATGCTATAGATGAAAATCCCTAAACGAACCAATGGTAATAACCCACCAATCCAAGAAAGCTGCGAATCTCTATGGCTGAGGATGGTCTGGGTCAACTCTAAACCGCCTCTATCTTCTTGACATCAACCTAAATACCCTCAGTAGACACCATGTGACCCATGAAAGCCACTGAACTGAACCAAAATCACACTTGGAGAATTTTGCATAAAGCTTTTCCTCCTTCAATCATTGAAATAAAACTCCCATATACTCAGCGTGCTCCTCCTGACTATGCGAGTATACCAAATTATCCTCAATGAATACAATAACGAAGGAGTCGAGATAAGGCCGGAACATATTATTCATCAAATGCATGAACGCTGCTGGGGCATTGGTCAGCCCAAAAGACATCACAAGGAACTTATAATAACCATATTGGGTCCTTAAAGCTATCTTTAGAATATCTGGGTCCCTGATCTTCAACTGGTGATACCCCGACCTAAGATCAATCTTGGAGAACACCCTCGCTCCCTGAAGCTGGTCAAATACAAGGCAAATGATACTTTTTCCTTATTGTGACTTTGTTCAACTGCCTATAATCAATGCACATCCCCAGTTCCATCATTCTTCTTCACGTATAGAGTAAGCATACCATACGACGACACATTAGGACGAATAAACCCTTTATCTAGGAGTTTATGAAGTTGTTCCTTCAACTCCGCCGATGCCATACGATACGGTGGAATAGAAATGGGATGAGTGCCCGACACCAAATCAATACAGAAGTCAATATCCCTATTTGGTGGCATGACGAGTGAGGAGGTAACTGGTGCTAAAGTTGAAGGCTGACTCCTCTTATAGGATGAACCTTCTGTAAGACGGGGACAAAACCTCTTGATATGACCCAAATCTCCACACTCGAAGCAACCTCTCCCGGCAAATGGGAGTGGGGACTAAAGGGAGCCCCGAGCACTGAGATACCCACTAGAACAATCAGGCGTAGATGAACCCTAAACTAATGGTGCATGAGTCGAACTCTATGCTGGAAAGGAACTGAGAGATGAGTGGACCTGATGTGAACTATGAGAACCATGGCCCGATGATCCACCACGGTGACCCGAACGAGCTAGCTGAGCATGTCTTAATGGATGGCCTCTGCCGTGCTGAAACTGACCTCTAGAAGGAACACCACAAAAAATGCCAGATCCCCGAGGCCTTTCGGCCTCCCTCTTAACTCACTCCTGGTGGCGAACTGACTTAATCTCTCGGCCTCTCTTGTTCTTGATTAGTGGTACTAGTGGTTGTCCATCCTGCCCAGTAGTATGTGTCATCACCATCTATGACAGAATAGAACAACAAAAGTTTAGTTACTAGAAACAATAGATTCGCACGACAAAAATTCAGGAATGTGAAGTTTCCTAAGGGTTTGGTAGCCTCTCAAAGATAAGAACATTCATCTCTGTAATGATCCGCAAGACTTTACTAAACATTCCCATGACTCGTGAGACCTATGTAACCTAGGCTCTGATACTAACTTATCGCGTTCCAAATCCGGACCCGTTGTGATGGTGCCTATCGTGGTAGTATGAAAGTTGACATTTCCAAAATACTTCCAACATTTAATAGAAAATAAATTAAGATATTTTGAATAACCATACTTTTCTTTAAAATGGGGTAACAACTCATAAACATGTGCGGAAACATAACCCCCAAATTAGGGTGTCACTGAGCTTATGAGCATCTATACAACCAATCTAGGAAGAAGGGTCTACATGAGTCTATATCAAAATACAAATAAAGAAAAGACAAGTAAGGAGAAATAAGGACTGCGAACGATGGGCAACTACCTCGTAAATATCCGACACTCAACCGTGCACGAGATCAATGCCACCATATACGAAAACACCTAGACCTGCCCACAAAGTGTAAGGTGTAGCGTGAGTACAACCAACTTAGTAAGTAACAATAATAAATAAGGAACTGAAAGATAGTGACGAGCTATACAGTTATAGTTCATTTTCATTAATCTCAGCAAGAAAGTAGACATGCTTTCAAATCCTACAATTTAAGTCAAATCAGTTTATACATTACCAAGTTCAAGTAAAAACGGATACAATATCTTCCAGAAATTTTATAACAGTGACATATAGAAGCTAAGTGCAGCAACAAATGAAAGCAAGTACAGCCTCTCAGGGCAACAATCACTCAACCTTTCTCAATAGCTCAATTACTCAGCTCTCAGCCTTTAACACTAACACTCAATAGGTACCTACGCTCATTGGGGGTGTACAGACTCCGGAAAGGCTTCTTCAGCCCAATCATTATATCGCTGCGGCATGTAGCCCGATCCATCATATACAAAGAGCCATAAGGCTCGTTGCATCATGAAACCCAATATATATATATATATATATATATATAACCCTAAGGATCATTGCAGCATGCAACCCGATTTATATACATACATCCCTTAGGATTGTTGCGGTATGCAACCCGATCCATGTATACACATATAGCTCAGTGCTCGGCACTCAGGCCCTAACTCAGTAACCAACCTCTCTATTCTCTCGGGCTCTCAGAGATCATACAAATCAGCCCCAACAAGAGATAATAACATGTATCAACAAGAAATTAGAAGAGGTTGAGATATAATACGCAAGTAAAGTCGTAACAGAGCACAAGACAACAAATAGCAGATAATTGAACAAGTACATGACATCTGCGGGTCCCAATAGTGTCATCATATAGCCTAAGCATGGTTTGTAACATGATTTGCAGTCAGATTTCTATAACACAAGGAGAGCATATAGCTAACAACAAGTTACTCAACTTTACAGTTCCATGAAATGGACAAAGTCCCAACTCATACGGTGCACGCCCACACACCCATCATCTAACATGTGTGTCTCCTCCAAATAAATCATATAACGCATAATTCGGGGTTTCAAACACTCAGAACCAGATTTAAAACTGTTACTTACCTTAATTTGAGCAAAACTCTACTCTAATATGCCTTTGCCTCGCGAATAAGCCTTCAAATGACCCAAATTTAGCTACAGGCCGTACAATACGATCAATATAGGCTAAAGGAATCAATTCTATAAGAAAATACAAAATTATAACCAAAATCTAAAATCGGCAAAAAAGGGCCCCCAGGCCCACGTCTCAAAATCTAACAAAAGTCACAAAATTCGAAAGCCCATTCACTCACGAGTCTAACCATACAAAATTTACTCAAATCCGATAATAAAATCCCATTCAAAATCCCAAAATTCTAGCCCAACAATTCTTTCTCATTCTTCCCAATTTTCCACCCCAAATGACAAATTAGATGATGGAAATATAGGCATAATCATGAAATTTGACCAACATTAGACAGCAATTACTTGCCCCAAACACCCACGCAAGAATCTCCCCAAAAACCACCTTCTACCGTGTTCCCACTTTAATTTTATGATACAAACTCGAAACCCTCGTTTTAAATCTTTTAGATCTACCAGATACACCTTCATTGCGATCACGGAAAATACCTCGCAATCGCGAAACACAACTCTGCTGCCCCACAATTTTACCATATACGAATGCGGGACCTCCAACACGAACGCAATGCAATGCCCTGCTGACTTACACGTTCGCGAACTGCATCACACGTTTCACGATGATAAAAATACTTGGTCTCTTTTCCTCTTTGCAAATGCGGCCTAGCCCATGCGTTCACGTAACACTGCTCCTCAAACCTACACGACCGCGGTCCTCCACTCACGAATGCATAGGGAAAATTCCATCAGCAACCAAGTTAGCGCGATCGCACACCTGACCACGCGATCGCGTATAAGGAAACCAGATGAGCAAAAACCAGAAACTTCTGCTATCAAGCTAAGTCCAAAAATGATCCGTTAACCACCCAAAACTCACCCAAGGCCCCTGGGACCTAAACCAAACATACCTCCAAGTCCTAAAACATCATACGAACTTAGTTGAACCCTTAAACCACCTCAAATAACATCCCATCAAGGAAATCAACAATATGAAGAATAACATCTCGATAAGGGAATAAAAAACAATCTAACAATCCAATCACAAGAAAATTCCACCACCAAGATTATGATTACATATCAACAAGAGAATCACAGAGAAACATATATACACGGGGTCATAGAGGAATTTCCAATTAAAAAATAACAAAAAAATAAGGAGAACAATTAATTAATTAAGGAAAATAAGGCCGAGTAACAGGTAACAGTTAGAGGAAGGCTAACAACATCATATGGAGCATATAGAGGTAAATTATGCAATTAGATAACTCAATCATAACGGAATACTTTCCATATAATGAACATAAGGACCTAAGAACCCTAAAGGAAATTTTCCCACAAATAAGTTCGAACACACTCGTCACCTCGTGTGCTCGGACTATAATTAGCATGGAAGACTCAAATCCTAAGGGAAAGTCCCCCACACCAGGTTAGGCAAGATACTTACGACAATCCGGCGATTCCATACTCAATTTAGATTTTCCTTTACTAATTCATCAATGCTCGGCTCAATCTAGCCAAACACGACTTGAATACATCAAACAATGCAAGAGAAAACAATTTCAATTGACGAAACTATGATTCTTATACAATTTGTAAAAAGTCAACAAAAGTAAATTCCCTGGGCCCGCACCTCGGAACCCGACAAAATTTACAAAAATCAAACACCCATTCTGCTACGAGTTCACCCATACAAAAGTTATCTAATTCCTATACCATTTGGTCATTCAAATCACTATTTTACATTTTTGAAAGATTTCACAATTTTCCCCAAATTTTCCTTTAGATTCTCATGAATTTGATGTTAAATCTAAGATATAATCATAAAATATAGTTGGAAACTTATTAGATATACGTACCAAATAATTTGGAGAAGTTTGGGTCTTTGGAAAATCGCCTATGGAGGTTTAGGGTTTGAGAAAATTAAAAAATGGGTGAAAATCCCGTAAAAAATCTCACTTAACAGGCCTGAGATGTACCATTTGCGACTCACGGTTCCCAAATGTGAACCTGCAGAAGTTGCATTTGCCACAGTAAGTTTGCATTTGTGAATTTGGCATCGCAATTGCGATGAAAAAGTTAGAATTTGCGACCACACCAGAAACCAGTAATTTTTTCCTACACGAAAATGAGCATAACTTCCTCATATGATATCCAAATTCAATGATTCTTTTTTCAATGGCTCTGTCATTTCAATACCGATCTAATGGTTCAATAAAAATGAATTTGGATCTCATTTTCTAAATGTGGTATCATTTTTTGCTTGAAGAAACGATAATGAAGCATCTAAAAACAAGCGCAACATAGCCTAAACCTATCCGAAAATCACCCAAGCCCTCGGGGCTCCAAAAAAACATGCACGCAAGTCTAAAAACATGATACAGACTTGTTCGTGCAATCAAATTATCAAAATAACATCAAAAACTATGAATTTAATCTAAAAACTCATGATTTTTTTAACTTTTCAACTGGACGTCCAAATCACGTCAAATCAATTCCGATTCTCACCAAATTTAACAAAAAAGACTTAAATATCATAACAAATTTGTACCAGACTCTGGAACCATAATAGGGGCCCGATACCAACAATTTCAAACATTAATTCATTCCTTTATTTCCTTTAAAAACCAACACAATAATTTTTTCAAAAATTATTTTCCAAGGCTAGGGACCTCAAAATTTAATTACGGGTATACGCCCAAGTCTCATATTTTACCGTGGACCTCCCGAGATCGTCAAAATACAAATTCGAGTCCGTTTACCAAAAATATTCATTTGTGATTCAATTAGTTTCTCAATTAAATTTTCTTAAAATCATCTGAGTATGTATTCTACTTAAACAGGAATTTCTACTAAGTTGTAATTTATTAAATCCCATGGTAAAGGTAATAATTCATTCGGTGTTGTATACCTATAGAAATGGCACTTTCTTTATTCAAAAGATTCCTAAAATTAACTTCATCTTTTCTTGTTATGTTCCTAATTGGTATAGAGCAGTACTCTACTTCATGTTATGTAAATGAGACTCCTTGAACATTATGAATTGTATGGGTTATGGATCCTATGTACTGAGTAATATGAGACATTATTGCACAAAGTGAGACAGAAATATGTGGGCACAAGGTGCCGGATGTGCCAAATGTTTGGTAAATGAGGTTATGATATGAGACATTGAGTTTGAGATGACTGAAATTTGTGCATCAGAAATGATATGATTTATTGAGCTGACATCGTCTTCCTTATTGAGTACTTTTTTTACTTGTTGGTCTTCCAGCTATGTTGGTGCTGATTTCCTTGGTTGTCTTTCATTTCCATACGTGTTTCCTTTTATCGTTCCTACTGATTACAGCTTGTTCTCTCCATGCTGTTGATATTACTTTGTTATCTCTATGTTAATAGTTTATTATCATGTCTTGTTCTATTTATTTGACCAGTAGGTGTCGGGATTGTTCCTCATCACTACTCCACCGAGTTTAGTCTTCATACTTATTGGGCACCACTGTGGTGTCCTCATACTACACTTCTGTACATTTTACAGATCCATGTATTTGATCGATAGTAGATGTGCGGGTCGTTGTGGTGGAGAATCAAGGTAAACCTGTTGTAGTGTTTGCAGGTCTCGGAGTCACCTTTAATTTTACTTATTTCCATATGTTCCTTTTGTTTTGGAACAATGATGTATTTATTTTGTATAACTACTCATAGAACGGCTTATGACTTGTACCACCGGTTTTGGGAATTATAATTTGTTCGGAGTGATTTAATTTAAAGTTAGTAAAAATCCATGTTACTACAAAAAATGTTAGGCTTACCCAGTGTAGATACTAGGTGCCATCACGACTCATTTGGAGGGATTTTGGGTCGTGGCAGCGGACTTGGTCAGCCGATCCACAATCACCCAAATAGTATCGAACTTCTTTAAAGTCTGTGGGAGTCCAACTACAAAATCCATGGTGATCCGCTCCCACTTCCACTCTGGAGTATCTAACCGCTGAAGCAAGCCACCAGATCTCTAATGCTCATATTTCACCTGCTGACAATTGATACACCAAGCTACAAATCCCAAAATATCCTTCTTCATTCTCCTCCACCAGTAATGTTGTCTCAGATCCTGATACATTTTCGCGACACTTGGATGGATGGAATACCGCGAGCTATGGACCTCCTCTAGAATCAACTCCCAAAGTCCATCTACATTAGGCACACATATCCGACCTTGCATCCTCAATACCCCATCATCGTCAATAGTCACATCTGTGGCATCGTCATGCTAAACTCTATCCTTGAGGACAAGTAAATGAGGATCGTCATATTAGCACTCTCTGATGCGATCAAACATGGAAGACCGAGAAACCACACTAGTTAATACCTGACGGGGCTCCAAAACATCCAACCTCACAAAACGATTGGCCAAGGCTTGAACATCAAATGAAAGAGGTCTCTCCCCAACATGAATATATGCCAAACTGCCCATACTCACCGTCTTCCTACTCAACGCATTGGCCACTATATTGTCCTTTCCCGGATGGTACAAGATAGTGATATCATAATCCCTTATAAGCTCCAACCATCTCTGCTGCCTCAGATTGAGATCCTTCTGCTTGAACAAGTGCTGGAGGCTGCGATGATCAGTAAACACCTCACAAGACACACCATAAAGATAATGCCTCCAAATCTTCAGCGCGTTAATAATGGCAGCTAACTCTAGATCGTGAATAGGGTAGTTCTTCTCATGGGGCTTCAACTGGCGAGAAGCATACAAAATCAAAATACCCTCCTCCATCAACACACACCCAATACCAACTCTCAAAGCATCACAATACACTATATATGAACCTGAAGTTGATGAAAAAACTAACACTTCAGCTGTGTTCAAGGCAGTCTTGAGCTTTTGAAAGCTCGCCTCACACTCATCCGACCACCTGAATAAAGAACCATTTTGAGTCAATTTGGTCAAAGGTGATGTGATAGATGAAAATCCCTGAATGAATCGGTGGTAATAACCCACCAAACCAAGAAAGCTGCGAATCTCTGTGGTTGAGGATGGTTTGGGCCAACTCTGAACCGCCTCTATCTTCTTCGGATCAACATGAATACCCTCACTAGACACCACGTGCCCCAAGAAAGCCACTGAACTGAGCCAAAACTCACACTTGGAGAACTTTGCTTATGCTTCTCCTCTCTCAATCTCTGTAACAGAACTCTCAAATGCTCCGCGTGCTCTTCTTGACTATGTGAGTATACTAGAATATCATTAGTGAATACAATAATGAAGGAGTCGAGATAAGGTTGAAACACGATGTTCATCAAATGCATGAATGTTGTTGGGGCATTGGTCAGCCCAAAAGACATCCCAAGGAACTTATAATGACCATATTGGGTCCTGAAGACTGTCTTAAGAATATCCGAGTCCCTAATATTCAACTGGTGATACACTGACCGGAGATCAATCTTGGAGAACACTCTCACTCCCTGAAGCTGGTCAAATAAATCATCCATACGAGGAAAATGATACTTGTTCTTGATTGTAACTTTGTTAAACTGCCTATAATAAATGCACATCCTAATACTGCCATCCTTCTTCTTTATAAATAGAACAGGTTCACCTCAAGGCGACATACTAGGCCGAATAAACCCTTTATCAAGGAGTTCTTAAAATTTGCTCTTTCAACTCTTTCAACTCTGCCGGTGCCATATGATATGGAATAGAAATAGGCTGAGTGCCCAGCACCAAATCAATACCAAAGTCAATATCCCTGTCTAGTGGTATGCCCGACAGGTCTGCAGGAAACACATCGGGAACATCCCTCACTACCAGAAAAGAATCAATACTAGGAGTCTCTGCACTGACATCCCTTACAAAAGCTAAGTATAAGAGACAACCTTTCTTAACCATCTGCGGGGCCATCAGAAATGAAATCACCCTACCGAGGACAAAATTAATCAAACCTCGGCACTTAATCCATGGCACACCCAGCATAGCTAACGTCATTGTCTTAGCATGATAGTCAGATATAGCACGACTCAGAGATAGCCAATCCATGCCTAATGTCACATCAAAGTCCACCATACAAAGCAACAAAAGGTCCACTGGGGTTTCCATACTCCCAATATTCACCACACGACCAGTATACATGGTCCGCAATAATAGTATCGCCCACATGAGTAGATACACGAACATATGAAACAAGAGACTCAAGGGGAATATCCAAATAACAAGCAAAATATGATGATATATATGAAAAAGTGGAACCAAGATCAAATAACCCAGAGGCATCTATGTGGCAAACTGAGACAATACATATAACCACGACATCTGAAACAATAGCATCTGGTCTAGCTGGGAGTGTATACAAACAAGCCTGACCAACACCTGATTGACCTCCCCCTCTGGTGCGACCCTAGCTGACTGACCCCCACCCCTAGCTACCTGGAGTAGAAGTCGAGGGCTGACTCCTCTGCTGAGCTGGACCCCCAAGAAGATGAGGACACTGCCTACTCATATGCCTAAACTTTCCACACTCATAATAACTACCTATTACTGGAGACAGGGACGAAAGGGAACCCCTGTCACCGGGATGACTGGTAGAAGAACCTGGTATGGAAGAGCCTTGAAATTATGGATCATGGGACGAACTATGTGTTGTAAGGGCACTAAGTGATAAATGGACCTTATGAGAAATGTGAGAACCATGGCCTAATGGTGCTCCACAATGAACTGTGCGAGTTGACCGAGCATGTCTGAATAGACAGCCTCTGTCGTGCTGAAACTGACCTCTCAAAGGAGCGTCACCAAAACTACCAAATCCTCGAGACCTCTTGTCCTCCCTCTCATATCTCTCCTGGTGACAAACTGAATCAATCTCCTGAGCAATATCTACAACCTGCCCAAAAGTAGCACCTGACACCCTCTCTCTGGTCATGAGAATCCGAAGTGATATGTGAGGCCATCCACGAACCTCTTGATCCTCTATCTATACGTAGGAACCAACCAAACAGCATGACGAGCTAACTCTAAAAGTCTTATCTTGTACTGCATCACAGTCATATCATCCTGATGCAACTGCTCGAACTTCCTGCGCAGCTCTTCTCTATAAGACTGTGGCACATACTTCTCCAAAAAGAGAGCGGAGAACTGCTGCCAGGTAAGGGGCACTGAATCAACAGGCCTACACCTCTCATAAGCCTCCCACCAAGTAAAGGCAGCTCTTGAAAACTGGAAAGTAGGGAACGAGACCCCACTAGTCTCCAAAATACTCCCAGTCCAAAGTATCCTCTGACACTTGTCTAAGAAGCCCTGGGCTTCCTCGCCGTCTGCACCATTGATGATCAGAGGCTAAAATCTACCAAACCTTTCCAATCGACGATGCTCGTTGCTAGGCATAATTGGTACCATATAATCCTAGGCTGGTGCAACCAGTTAGGCTGGAGTGCCCCCGGTGTCTGAAGATCCTTCACAACCTACTCAGGTGTGCGAGCAGCGGGAGTCTGAGTTCCTCCCTCGGCCTGAGAAGTGGCTGCGATCGTAGTAACTGAGATTGCTTGAGCCATGCCAGTGCAGACTGATAAAATCTAGGCTAAGGCCTCCGGAAGGCCAGGACTAACAGTCGGCACAGTCGGTGCCTGAGTTGGCCCTGCTGGAGCATCCGCAACTGGAACCTGATCATGAACTAGGGCAGTTGGGGGATCTGCGGGTGCTACCCTAGCTGCTGTACGGGCTACACCCCTGCCCCTACCACGACCTCGACGGCGTCCTCGGCCTCTAGTGTCCCCAAATGATGGTACTGGTGGTACTGGTGGTCGTCTGTCCTGGCCGGTAGCATGTGTCCTCACCGTCTGTGAGAGACTAGAATAACAGAAATTTAGTACCAGAATCAACAGATTCGTACGACAAGAATGTGAGGTTTTTCCTAAAGGTTCTGCGGCCTCCAGAGGATATGTATAAAGGTCTCTGTACCGATCTACCAGACTCTACTAAACTGGCTCATGACCTGTGAGACCTGTGTAACCTAGGCTCTGATACCAACTTGTCACGACCCCAAACCACCACGATCATGATAGCACCTATCGTAGTACTAGGCAAGCCGGGTCAACACATTACAACATCAAGTTCTTTTATAAATACATTTTTCTAATTAGATAAATCCCAATCCCGCAATTTAATATATATAAAATACACATAAATAAGTACGTAAATACTTTCAATACATCCCGAATCTGGTGTCACTAGTCATGAGCTACTAAATACAATCTAATACTGTCTGCTTAATACAAAATAAGTCTGAAATATAAATTAATAGAATAGGAAGGAGAAAGGCAGTGCTGCAAACACCGTGCAACTACCTGATGTCCCGGAGAATTTCGGCACATTTTAATACTAATTACTTAGATTTTAGCTTGTTTTAATGCAATTATTTCCTTTACTTATGTAGTTTTGGTGTTTCTGCAGTACATAAAGACTAAATACCCAAGAGCATGGAAATGGAAGCAAAAAGACAAGAAAAGAGCAAAATCTAGCAAAAATGTTGGTCTGCGACACACTATGCGATCGCAGATCATAGATGCGAGCCGCAGAATGCACACTCAAATCGTAGACAAAATCAGATCTCTGGGTAAATCTCAAGTGAAGAATGCGTCCATTATGCGACCGCAGAGCTGTCTGTGAGTCGTAGAGTTGACCACAAATCAACCTTGAAGGTCGCTGAAGGACGAAGATGCGATGCAAAATGCGATCGCATTTCTGCAATGCGAATCGCATAATTGGAATGCGATGAAGATCTGAAAATAGGGTTTCAGTCTGCGATGGGGACGTTTAAGATGTGGACCGTATGTAAGCTTTGCGACGAGAATGCTATCACATTTCTGACCTGAAAGGGTATTTTGGTCCGTTTTCTGACCCGATTTTAGTCCACTATAAATAGATTTATGATGGTTTTGTGGGCTCATCTTGGCTAGTCTTTGCACTACATTCCAAGACATTAATATTTCTCACTTTTGGAAGCTTTTGGGTGAAGATTCTCTACTTTGTAAGCTTTTATGGAATTAAATACTCTTTGGATTTTGTATTGTAGTATGATTAGCTACCTTTAAATACTAAGGTTGTGGACCCTAAATGGGTGTTATGTTAATGGGTGTCTAACATTGAATATATATACTAAGGTTGTGGACCCTAAGAGGAATTACTACCCAACTATTAGGGAATATTAGGTTGTCACTTAGACATCATTTGCATATCAAAAGGACCGACCATTAGAAATATATCATATTAACATCGATAGCATTATATTTCATTAAAGGGGACACAACCTTGGTTTCATTAATCCTATTAATTACACCTTCAATATTCCAATTAGTTTTTACTTCTAAACAAACTAAATTCATATTCTTGTCACTATTAATTCATATTCTTGTTACCGTTAACTGGATAGAATTACGACTTTAGTCGAGCAACACATTATTCTAGTAACCTTTTCACACCTATTCCCTGTGGGATTCGACCCCAACCTTGTTGGGTTATTATATTTGACATCGACCGCCTTACACTATTTATTAAAGTGTAATTTGAGCATATCAAATTTTGGCGCCGTTGTCGAGGAATATGGTTTTGAAATTACTAATTAGTGTGTGCTTTACTTTACGTCTTATTCTATTCCATCACACTTTGCTTGTTTTGCTTGTTGTTGATAGGAAACATGTCTGATTCTGGCGATGCCGTAGAGACAGAGCTGGGAGAGAATCCTTTTGCAGACATCGACGAGTACATTGAGGATACAAATATTATTGTACCTCCAACTGTTGGTGCTGCAACGTTCAAAGTGGAACACGGTTTAATCCTTATGCTCAAAGTTGAGAGGTTCTTCAGAAATTCCACCGATGATCCAACACAACACCTTAGAAACGTTTTGGGTGTGTGTGCAATGCACAAGCAAAACCATGTCTCTGATCATGCCTTGAGGTTGAGATGCTTCAAGTGTTCTCTTGCTGGGGACACAAGGAGATGGCCCCAGAATCTACCACCAAACTCTATTCATTCTTGGCCCGAACTTGTCCGGGCATTCCTATCTAAGTGGTTCTTGCAAAGTAAAAAGTCTGAGCTGCGGGATAAAATCTTCTTCTTCAAGCAAACACAGGGAGAACAGTTGCATGAGGCATGAGATCGTTTCAAATTATATTTGGTGAGGTCTCCAAACCATAGTTTCCCGAATTCTATGCTATTGGAAAAATTCTATATAGGTTGGATCCTATGAACCAAGCTATAGCCAAAAATGCAGCTGACGGATCCTTCATGGATAAATCATTCCCAAGGGTGAAACATATCCTTGACAATATGGCAAAACACAATCAAACGTGGCATTTCGAAGACACCTCAGGTGGGGTTGCATATGGTTCTCCTTCCTTGACCAACTTGATCAAGGAGAATCAAGAGAGGGACCAAATAATTGCAGGGTTGGCCACAAATGTAAATGTGTTGACAAAAATGTTCACGGAAAATCAAACCAAAAAGGTGAATGTAGTCGAGGATGTGCAACCCATCTCCAATGAAGAGTTTGAAGAAGCTAACTACATCAGCAAAACTCAAGGAGGGTATTAAAGACAACATTATCAGGGGTCAAGGGCAACAAAGTCAATGGAGGCCAAACTCCCAAGGGCAAGGAAACCAACAATGGAGAAATGACCAAGGTGGCTCAAACCAAGGGAATTGGAACAACAAAAACAACTTTTCTAACCAGAGTTCAAACCCCTATGTTCCTCCAAAGGGTCAATATTCGAACCAAGGTCCTCTAGTGAATCTAAGTTGGAATCTATGCTTGAGCAAGTGTTGCAAAATCAAGAAAAATACGATGCTTCCATGAGGAACATGACTGAGGTGGTTGGATCTCATACCGCCTCCATCCAAAAATTGGAGATGCAAATGAGAGACCTCTCTAGAGAGCAAAGTCCAAAACAAAAGGGAACACTCCCTAGTGACACGGTTGAAAATCCAAGAGGTAGTGGGAGTGGCCAAAATTCTCACATCATGGCGATCACTACTAGGAGTGGGAAAGTGCTACATGGAGAGGGTGAACAAACCGTTGAAGAAGAAGATTCCGAACAAAGGGTTGAGGTTGAAGAGACAAGCGTTGTCGAGGTTGAAAAGATTCCGAAGGAGTTGAAAGTGAAAAAAGAGAACCGGGAAAAGGTGAAGGAAAAAGTGAAATAGACACCAAAAGCTCTTCCACCTATTCCTAGACCTCCTCCCCCATTTCCTCAAAGGCTCGCAAGAAAGATTGATGAAAAATTCTATGACATCCTCAAGCAATTGACGATGGATATTCCTTTTGTGGAAGATTTTCTAGAGATGTCGGGGTTTCCTAAATAATTAAAGGATTTGATCACCAAAAACAAGACCACAAAGAATGAGGTGGTAAACATGACTCACCAGGTTAGCTCTATTATTGCCACAACCCCTGTCCAAAAGAAAGAGGACCCGGGAGCCTTTACTATTCCATGCACTATCGGGTCGCATGAATTTGCAAGAGCCCTTTTGTGACAATGGGGCTAGCATTAACTTGATGCCACTTTCCATTTATAACCAAGAGGGATTAGGGATGCCAAGGCCAACAAGCATGAGATTACAAATGGCCGATCATTCCATTAAGCGACTGGTAGGAATCGTTGATGATGTGATTGTGAAAGTTGGAAAATTCCATTTGCCCGCGACTTTGTAATTCTTGATTGTGCGGTTGATAAAGAAATCCCTATCATTTTGGGGAGACCATTCCTAGCCACGGTAAGAGCACTCATGGATTTAGAG
This sequence comes from Nicotiana glauca, assembly GCA_026770625.1. Classification (NCBI taxonomy): domain Eukaryota; kingdom Viridiplantae; phylum Streptophyta; class Magnoliopsida; order Solanales; family Solanaceae; genus Nicotiana; species Nicotiana glauca. The sequence continues at coordinate 52,018 of MU748365.1, read as the reverse complement.
CAGAACGAAATTAAATTTTGGGTGAATGATGAAGAAGTCACATTTCAAGCGAGCAAGGGTATGAAGTTACCCCATGACTATGAGAGCATTTCAGTGATAGATGTTGTTGATGAGGTGGAAGATGTCGTCGAATTAAAAATGGAAGAACAATGACTTGGTGAGGCATTGGTGGCTATCTTGGTAAATTTTGATGGTGAAGACATGGATGGGTACATGGAGTCGGTAAATGCATTGGAGGGTCTTGGATCCTACACTTATACTCCGGCAAAGCTTTCTCTTGACTTGGATAATCGGGTCACACACCCCCACAAAGCCATCAATCATTGAGCCACCACAACTAGAGCTCAAGCCACTCCCCCGCACCTAAGGTATAAATTTCTTGGCTCTAATGATACTTTACCCGTAATTGTTTCATCTTTGTTGAATGATGTGCAGGTAGAGCAATTGTTGGAAGTCTTGAAGGAGCATAGGCAAGCCATTGGATGGACAATTGCGAACATCTGAGGGATTCCCGCAGGAATTTGTGAACACAAGATCCAATTGGAGAGTGACACGAAGCCAAGTGTAGAGCATCAACGACGGTTGAATCCGTCATGTAGGAGGTGGTAAAGAAAGAAATCATCAAGTGGTTGAACGCCGGGGTGGTCTACCCTATTGCCAATAGTTCTTGGGTGAGCCCGGTGCAATGTGTGCCGAAAAAGGGAGGCACGACCGTAGTTGATAATGATAAAAATGAGCTCATCCCAACAAGAACGTTGACCGGTTGGAGGGTGTGCATGGATTACCGGAAGCTCAATATTGCAACATGAAAAGACCATTTCCCTATGCCTTTTATTGATCAAATGCTTGATCGACTAGCGAGAAGGTCATTCTATTGTTTCCCTGATGGATATTCCGGCTACAACCAAATCAACATCGCATTGCAGGATCAAGAGAAAACCACATTCACTTGTCCCTATGGAACTTCACCTTTAGTCAGATGCCATTTGGTTTGTGCAATGCTCCGGCTACTTTTCAAAGATGCATGATGTCCATTTTCTCCGACATGGTGGAGGATTTTCTAGAGGTCTTCATGGATGACTTCTCGGTAGTAGGTGACTCTTTTGAGAACTATCTTAACAATCTTAGACAAGTGCTTAAGAGATGTGAGGAAACCAACCTTGTGCTAAATTAGGAGAAATTCCATTTCATAGTAGATGAAGGCATCGTATTGGGGCATAAAATTTCAAAGCATGGCATTAAGGTTGACCGGGCTAAGATCGAGATTATTTCCAAGCTTCCTCCACGTACTTCTATAAAGGGTGTTCGAAGTTTCTTGGGGCATGCCGAATTTTATAGCTGGTTCATCAAGGATTTTTCCAAAATTGCAAATCCTATATGCAAACTCCTTGAGAAAGATGCTAATTTGTGTTTGATGAAAAATGCCTCAAAGCTTTTGATGAATTAAAGCTAAGTCTCACCACGACACCTATTATTGTCAGACCCGATTGGTCTCTTCCTTTCGAGCTCATGTGTGACGCTAGTGGTGTAGCTATTGGAGAAATGCTTGTCCAACGTCACAACAATGTTCTCCACCCGATCTATTATGCAAGCAAGACACTCAATGGGGCACAAATGAATTACACGGTGACTGAACAAGAGCTTCTTGCCATTGTTTATGCCTTTGAGAAGTTTCGGGCTTATTTGTTGGGATCCAAAGTGATATTGTACACAGATCATGCTGCTCTTCGCTATCTTATGGCAAAGAAGGATGCAAAGCCACAGTTGATTCGATGGGTTTTATTGTTGCAAGAGTTTGATTTCGAGGTCAAGGATCACAAGGGAACTGAAAATCAAGTAGCGGATAACTTATCAAGGCTTGAGGAAGCAGGGAGACCAAGGGGAGATCTTGAAATCAATGATGCATTCCCGGATGAACATATCTTGGCACTATCTAGCACTTTTTCTCCATGGTATGCCGACATTGCTAACTATTTGGTGAGTGACCTTATTCCAGAGGGGTTGGAGTCTTATCAAAAGAAGAAGTTCTTGAGAGATTATCGGCAACATTATTGGGAAGAGCCATACTTGTTCCGTGTTTGTGCCGACAACATCATCCGAAGATGTGTTCCCGAAGAAGAAGTTATGCCTACTCTAAAAGCATGCGATGACTCGCCAGTTGGGGGTCATCATGGGGGAAATCAGACGGAGGCTAAGGTTCTTGAATGTGGTTATTATTGGCCTTCCATCTATCATGATGCCAATCAAATGGTCAAGGCTTGCGACTAATGTCATCGACAAGGTTCAATCTTTAAGAGGTATGAAATTCCAATGCACTTTATGATGGAGATAGAGATCTTTGACATGTGGGGAATCGACTTCATGGGTCCCTTTGTAAGTTCTTGCAGGATGAAATATATCTTGGTAGTTGTGGACTACGTGTCCAAATGGGTTGAAGCAGTTGCCTTACAAAAAAATGAGGCAAGGAGTGTGACCACCTTCTTGAAGAAAAACATATTCACTCGGTTTGGCATTCCTAGAGCCATTCTTAGTGACGGTGGATCTCATTTCTGTAACAAGGCTTTCTCGGGGCTACTTGAGAAGTATGGCGTCAAGCACAAGGTGACCACACCTTATCATCCGCAGTCAAATGGTCAAGTTGAGGTTTCCAACCGGGAGATCAAGAGCATTCTAGCAGAAACTGTTAATGCAAATAGGACTGACTGGTCAAGGAAGCTAGATGATGCATTATGGGCATACCGCACAGCATACAAGACTCCTATTGGTAGTTCTCCTTATCGGCTAGTCTTTGGTAAAGCATGTCATCTACCCGTGGAATTGGAACATAAAGCTATATGGGCGTTTAAAAGGCTGAACTTAGACTGGGCTGAAGCTGCAAATTTGAGGTTAACACAACTCAATGAAATGGAGGAATTCCGGTTCCATTCTTATGAAAGTGAAGATGTATACAAAGAACGGATAAAGTTTGTCCACGACAAGAAGATCTTGAAAAGAGAGTTTAAGACGAGTGATTTGGTATTGCTCTTTAACTCAAGACTCAAATTGTTTCCAGGAAAGCTTAAATCAAAATGGTCCGGTCCATTCAAAGTGGTCAATGTCTCTCCTTATGGAGCGGTGGAATTAGAATCAACAAATGGGGTCCCGGACATTCAAGGTAAATGGCTAATGCATCAAGCACTACTTGGGCACTGATGGAGAAAAACATTTGGTGGAGCAATTTTCTCTCAAAGATGGTCAGTGTCCGACCATTGAGTGAAACCAAAGGAACATCAACTTCGTCGTGTCGCGATGTTAAATCAAGCGCTTCATGGGAGGCAACCCATGTATGGTAACACTCTTTTGTTATTTGAATTTTTAGTTTTTGATAGATAGATTTATTGGAGCATTTTAAAGTGTGTGTTAGAGTGCAGGGGGTTCAAAAGATCACAACACTTAGTAGGGATGCATAAAAAAGGGAATAAAAACCACCATGTGAAGTTTGCTGCACAGATGTAATCGCATTTTCACTATGCGGACCGCATTTTGATCGCAAACACAAGTAGAAGATTTGGTTCAAATTGGGGGTGAAAATGCGATGAGTTGGTGCACTCTGCGGACCATATTTCACTTATGCGACCGCATTTGTCACCCTTCATCAGGTCACCCAACCCCACCGCATAACACATATGCGGTCGCATTGTGTGTTATGCGGTGCCTACCTACCGCGGAGTTAGCAAGGTAAGTAACCGCACTTCTCTCGTCTCTCACTCGCTTAAATAAAAAAAAAGATAAAAGGGGGGGGGGGGGGGAAAA
>MU748365.1:0-43734 GCA_026770625.1 Nicotiana glauca | reverse complement strand
CCTTTTTTGTTGTCCTTGTAAATATTGTGATTTTGGGACCTTCTTTATAGTGAGGGTACATGAACTGTGGAGTTAAACAAAAGTTGAGCTCTTGAGTCAAATGCAGTTGCACTCAGCTGAGGGTAACATTTTGTTGCAATGTCTGAGGCTTAAGGTTCACAAGTTGATTAGTTTTCCTTGTATATACTGTCGGTTCAGGAAGGGTAAGCAATTGGAAATGCATGCTTGGAGTACTAGCAACGAATACCACCCATGGTCATTATTGTTTCTTGTTTTGTAAATGAAGTCTAGAATAGGCTAAGGTTGTTTTAGTTGCTTGAGGACAAGAAAGAGTTGAAGTTGGGGGTGTTGATGTGCCGGAGAATTTCGGTACATTTCAATACTAATTACTTAGATTTTAGCTTGTTTTAATGCAATTATTTCCTTTACTTATGTAGTTTTGGTGTTTCTGCAGTACATAAGGACTAAAGACCCAAGAGAATTGAAATGGAAGCAAAAAGACAAGAAAAGAGCAAAATGTAGGAAAAATGTTGGTCTGCGACACTCTATGCGATCGCAGATCATAGATGCGAGCTGCAGAATGCACACTCAAATTGCTAACAAAGGCAGATCTCTGGTTAAGTATCAAGTCAAGAATGCGGTCTATTATGCGACCGCAGAACCTGTGTGCGAGCCGTAGAGTGAACCGCAAATCAACCATGAAGGTCGATAAAGGACGAAGATGCGATGCAAAATGCGATCGCATTTCTGCAATGCGAATCGCATAATTGGAATGCGATGAAGATCTGTAAATAGGTTTTCAGTCTGCGATGGGGACGTTTAAGATGCGGACCGCATGTAAGCTTTGCGACGAGAATGCGGTCGCATTTCTGACTTGAAAGGGTATTTTTGTCCGTTTTCTATCCCGATTTTCAGTCCACTATAAATAGATTTATGATGATTTTGTGGGCTCATCTTATCTAGTCTTTGCACTACATTCCAAGACATTAATATTCCTTACTTTTGGAAGCTTTTGGGTGAAGATTCTCTACTTTGTAAGCTTTTATGACATTAAATACTCTTTGGATTTTGTATTGTAGTATGAGTAGCTAACTTTAAATACTAAGGTTGTGGACCCTAAATGGGTGTTATGTTAATGGGTGTCTAACATTGAATATAAATATAATGGTTGGTTGATATTTATTTATTTTTCATGCTTCATTTATTGTTGGTGGTTGCAAACATTAACAAGTGCCATTAAATTCTACTTTGCTTGGGAAAGTGGGTTAGAATTTGGTAGAAGTAAATATCAAAGACTCAAGACTTTAAACCTTGTTTAATAAAATCGCTTAGGGATAAGTGAATTTTATTTGGCATATATTGATTGTTATTAATTGCAACTCTTTTGCATTTGGAAAAATTATAAAGAGGAATTATAACCCAACTATTGGGAAATATTGGGTTGTCACTTAGATATCATTTGCATATCAAAAGGACCGACCATTAGAAATATATCATATTAACACCGATAGCATTATATTTCATTAAAGGGGACACAACCTTGGTTTCATTAATCCTATTAATTACACCTTCAATATTCCAATTAGTTTTTACTTCAAAACAAACTAAATTCATATTCTTCACTATTAATTCACATTCTTGTTACCGTTAACTGGATAGAATTACGACTTTAGTCGAGCAACACTCTATTATAGTAACCTTTTCATACCTATTCCCTGTGGGATTCGACCCCAACCTTGTTGGGTTATTATATTTGACATCGACCGCCTTACACTATTTATTAAAGTGTAATTTGATCGTATCACTCCCTTGAAATCTCCGGATAAGATTCTAAAGGCAACGATCAGCTCTCACTCGGAGGTGCTAGCACGTAGATCTGAACACAAGGTGCAGGGAGCAACGTGAGTACGCCATATCAGTGAGTAACCAAAGTAAATAAAGTCCGAGCGAAGTGATGAGCATTTAAAATCATATACTTTATCAAAAATCCCAACAGAAATATCAAAGTCAAAATTTGTAGTTCAATAACCAAATATCTCGTATAAACTAACATTTCAATGAAAATCCTTTAAAAACATTTATTTAACATTTTTCAATAGAGGCTCAGTAAAAAAGAAGAGTGAAAACAGAAAATCTCATAAACAATCCCCTCGGGCAAAGTATCAATCATAAGAATAGCCCCTCAGGCAAGCCTCTCATTCACTCGTGATCTAACTCTCATCAGTCAGCACTCACACTCAGCACTCCCGCTCAACAAATATCTCATAATAATAACCGCTACTCTTACTGGGGTGTACAGACTCTGGAGGGGATCCATATATATAAATATCGTTGCGGCATGCAACCCGATCCATAGATATATATAATCCTCACCATCAGGTCCTCGACCTCTCCCTCAGTCATTAACCTCACAAACACTCAGGCATTTCAGTGAAAATCAGGGAACTCAGCCCAAACAACTTTCATATATTAGAAAGTAAAGTAGTGGAACTGAATAAATAATAAACATGTAAAATCATGACAGAGGATATGCTTTCAAATCAAAACAGTGTGAGAAAAGTAGTAAAACACTCCTATAGGTCCAAACAGTTCGGCACAAGGCCCCAAACATGACATTCAACCCAAATTAATAGATTATTTTTAAAATACATGGATGCCATATAAAGTTTATCAAAATATGCAACTCTACAGTCGCCACGGGACATATCAAGTCATGATCCCTACGGGTGCACGCCCATACGCCCGTCACTTAGCATGTGTGTCACCTCATTTGTCAAAACAGTACAAAATTCTGGGCGTTTCATACCCTCAGGTCTAGATTTACAATCGTTACTTACCTTAGACTAACTTAGACTCATATTCCTTTCTTCACGAATGCTAGGGACCACTCGCAAACCTACTCCAACTTCCGGAATTTCAATCCGACCTTTATATCAACAATTCCACTATCGACCGAAAAATGCCAAATTTTCAATTTCGCCAATTCAAGCCTAGATCTACCACGAATCTCCAAAATATATTTCGGTCACGCTCCTAAGTCCCAAATCACCTAACGAAATCCGAACCATTAGCATTCACATCCTAGACCTTCTATACATAAGTCAACATTCGATTGACTTTTCCAACTAAAGCTTACTCAAAAGAGACTAAGTGTCGCATACCTCTCCAATACCACTCCGAACCCGAACCAACCAATACGATAACACATAATACAGCTGTACAAGACATAAAAAAATATAAATGGGGGAAATAGAGCGGTAACTCATGAAACGACTGCCGGGTCAATTCAAGAAAGAAGCTATTGATATAGATAATTCAATTTTATAAAATAAAACTTGGATTTTCGTTGATTTACCTCTGGGAGTTAAACCCATTGGTTATAAATGGATATTTAAGAAGGAACTCAATCAGGATGGTTCTATTGATAAATACAAAGATAGACTAGTTGCAAAAGGTTTTACTCAAAAACAAAATGTTGATTATTTTGATACGTATGCTCCTGTAACTAGAATTTCCTCAATTCATGTTTTACTTTCCTTGGCTTCTATTTATAAATATTTTATTCACTAAATGGATGTTAAAACTGCATTTTTAAATGGTTATTTAGAAGAGAAAATTTATGTGGAGCAACCTAAGGGTTGTATAGTCTCTGGCCAAGAAAACAAAGTATGTAAATTGCTAATATATTTGTATGGTCTAAAGAAAACACCTAAACAGTGGCATGAAAAATTTGATCAAGTACAAATTAATGATGGGTTTTCATCAATTTTAGATAAATGTGTTTATACAAAATGTGTAGATAGTACTTGTGTTATTATTTGCCTTTATGTGGATAAGATGCTTATTTTTAGTTCTAGCCTTGATTTGGTACATAAAACAAAACTTTTTCTGTCTTCTAATTTTGAGATAAAAGACATGGGAGAGGCTACTGTTATTTTAGGCATGAAAATTATAAGAGATGACAATAACTTAATGTTGACTCGGGGACATAATATTTAAAGTCTTAAAAAAATTGACATTTTTGATGTGGTACCTGTAAGCACTCCTTATGATGCCAGCAGTCAATTAAAAAGGAATAAGGGAGATGTTGTAGATCAAATTAAATATGCTCAAATTATTGGTAGTCTAATGCATTTGTTGAATTTTACTAGACCTGATATTGCATATGTTTTATGTAGATTGAGTATATATACTCATAATCCGAGTCAGGAACATTCGAATGCATTAGTAAGAGTAATGAAATATTTGAGAAGTACCATGAACTATGATATCGAATATAGTGCATTTCCTACTGTATTAGAATAATATAGTGATTCTAACTGGATCTCTGATTTAGATGAGACAATATCCACTAATGGTTATGTGTTCACCCTTGGTAGGGGTGCTGTGGCATGAAAATCGGCTACATAAATAACAATAGCTAGATCTACCATGGAATCTGAGTTTTTGGCATTGAAATTAGCTGGCAACGAGGCTGAGTGGTTAAAAAAATTTTTGGCAAGTATTCCACTAGGAATGACACTGACACCTTCTGTGCCGATGCATTGTGATTGCCAAGTTGCAATAGCCATTGCCAAAAATAAATCTTTCAATAGGAAGAGTAGAAACATTTGTTTGAGACATAATGTGATAAAGTAGCTGCTGAAAGATGGAATTATTTCCATAGATTATGTGAAGTAAGAAGTTAATTTGACCGATCCTCTAACTAAACCTTTGGGAAGAAAATTAATCTCTGAAACATCGAGGGGAATAGGACTATTTCCAACTTGAGTGATATCAACGGTGATGGTAACCCAACCGGAGTAGGTTCATATGGGTAATAACAAGTCATTAGTTGATCAAATGTGCACTATTAAATTATGTCACTTCCTATGGTGTGTACATATAGTGCAAGACTGCAAAGAATGGGAGGGTGAGTTATTAAATGTGATGACCCGACCCGTCGTCTCATGAGTTACCGCTCTATTTTTCCCATTTTCTACTTCTTTATTCTTCGTTATCAGTGTCTTATGTGATTGAGTTGGCTTGGATTGATTTTGGAAGGAAATGATACACTTAGTCTCTTAAAGGAAGGCTTAGTTTGGAAAAGTCAATAGGATGTTGACCTATGTATTAGAGGGCTCGGATATGGATTTCGATGATTCGGTGAGTTTCGGGGGATGATTTGTGACTTAGGAGTATGATCGAAAGTGATTTTGGAGGTCCGGTGTAGAATTAGGCTTTAATTGGCGAAGTTAGTATTTTGGCAAATTTCGGTTGATAGGTGAGATTTTAATCCGAGGGTCGGAATAGAATTTCGAGAGTTGATGTAGCTTCGTTAGGCGATTTGTAATGTGTGTGTAAAATTTCATGTCATTCGGAGGTGATTTGGTTGGGTTTTTTATCAAATGCGTGTTTCGGAAGTTTTAGAAGAACTTAGGCTCGAATTCGATTGTTTTTGATTGGTTTTTGTTCCGTTAGCATATCGTGAAGTATTCTTTATGGTTTTGGATAGATTCGACGCGCATGGAGGCCGATTTGAGGGGCAAAGGCGTTGCGGGTTAGGGATTTCGCCGGATCGAGGTGAGTAATGATTGTAAATGATATCCTCAGGGTTTGAAACCCCGGATTGCACATCATAGTGCTATATTGAGGTGACTTGCATGCCAGATAGCAAGCGTGGGGTAGAGCACCGTTGGGGATTGTGACTTGGTCCATCCCGATTGATGATTTTACCGCGTATTTGACTGAAACGTATTTGTTATTATTATGATTTGGGCTAATTCCCTATGTGGGCTTCGTGCCAATTATTTGAACCCTTCGGGCATTTTATTACTATTTCCTCACTGTTTTGACGTATTATTTGAACTCAATCCTATTGATATATACTGTTTTACAAACTCAGCCAAATTTTACTCAGATTTGAATTTAAATGATATTTCTAAATGATATTTTGGGCTGAGAACTACTGTTTACAAATGCCCGAGGGGCTTGTGATGATTTTTTGGACTGAGTGAGGCTGAGGGCCACATGTGAGGATATGCTGAGTGATATGAGGCTGAGGGCCTGAGAGACTTTGTATTCCACGAGGTGGCTTGAGTGATGTGAGGCCGAGTGTCGAGTGATGTGAGGCCGAGTGCCAAGTGATGATGAGGTCGAGTGCCGAGTGATGATGCCACGAGGTGGCTTGATATTGAGCTTGGGCCGTAAGGGGCCCCTCCCGGAGTCTGCACACCCGCAGTAAGCGTCGTTGAAGATATATGGATCACACTGCACGCCGGAGCGAGATGTGGATCGGGCTGCACGCCGCAACAGTTACTATATGATACTATTTTGAGAGTGATCTGAGAGAGAGAGCCCGAGGGGCTGTGAGTGTTCAGAGAGTGAGCCCGAGGGGCTAGTACTGTTTGAGATATTGCCCGAGGGGCTAACTTTTATGTGCTCATCTTGCATATTTACTTGCCTTTTTACCTGTTATACTGTGGTATTGTGCCCGAGGGGCGGATCTTCTGTGCTTATCGGCACTAACTATTTTGAAATCATTTTGTAACTATTGAAAAGATCATTTTCAAAATAGATTTAAACTGAGGTAAGGTATTTCTAAAGATTTCACAGCTTTACTGTTTTTTCTCAAAGGATTGTACCCTGCTTCTATACAGCATGATGGTTTGCTTTATGTGATTTCTTACTGCTCAGTTGTTATTTACTTTTATTGCTCACCGAGTTGGAGTACTCACTTTACTTTCTACACCTCGTGTGCAGATGCAGGTATCTATTCACCCGGTAACGGGTTTTGGCCGATCAAAGACAGAGTTATATGAGTTAAGGAGGTGACTGGAAGCATTCGCAACACCATTTTTCTCTCTTTTGTTCATTATTCCGGTTTTGTATATTTTAGACCTAGTAGTGGAATTATATTCTGATAGATGCTCATGACTTGTGACATCCCGATTAGGGTTGTATTGGGTTGTATTTCCGCTAATTGATATTATTAAGTCATATGTAAGTTGTTTATTTATGTTTAACTATATTTGAAAAGATGAGTTGGGTTAGTTGGCTGGCCTCGTCTTCACGAGAGGCGCCATCACGACCAGTGCGGGGTTTGGGTCGTGACAAGTTGGTATCAGAGCCTAGGTTACTAGGTCTCATGAGTTATGAGCAGGTTTAGTAGAGCCTCACGGATCGGTACAGAGACGTATGCATTTATCTTCGAGAGGCTACATAACCTTTAGGAAAACTTTATATTCTTGGAATTTTTATCGTGCGTCCTTGATTCATCTTAAAATGTAACTCTTGAAATTCCTTCCACGCGTTTGCATGCGCACATGAGCGCTCAGTATCAGATGTGCCTTGATGGCTTGTAATTCCCTGATCGAGGGGCGAGATGTAATCTCTGTGAGTTTGATGTTGGGACAGTCTGGAGGACTTGAGGCCGGATCATTGCCTATGGCTTGAGCACCGAGGTGCTGATTGTGTGAGCATGTGTTTTGAACTTATAATGTTCAGCATTGTCCCTGCTAGCGGGAGTGACGGCTGGTTAGCTATGTGATGAATATGTTAGTACTGCGAGATGTATTTATGTGACTTGGAAGTGACAAAGGAGTTCTATTGGATGATAGATGAACTAATAAGTGCTTGATTACCATTGCGACTAGATGTGTAGCCCCGAGTTATGGGCGCGTGATGAATCTTTTCATGTCTCCTAGTTGGGAGTGAAGTAAATTGCATGTTGCGGTATCAGTTCAGACTTAGGAAGACTAAGTAACTATGTAATGTGTATGACGGTAGAAGGCATACCAAAATGTTATATTGAGGTGAAGCAGGTGGGTTATCTCATGTGGAGTGTTCTAAAGTAGTGTGATCCTTATGTGTATGTTAGAAGATCTCCTGTGTAATTGAAAAGTACGTGTAGAAATTTGAAATTTCGGGTCGCTTAAGAGAGTGGGATTCACTGTTGCGGGGATGAATGCGATATTTTCAGAAGATTTACAGTACTAGATGATTTGTGTTTTCACAAGCTTACAAATGATTTGAGTTTAACCTCACTATGGTATTGGGGCATCAATAGAGTAAAAGTGCCATGAGTTATTGAGCGTATCTGGACATATGGCTTCGAGCTAAGTTGGAGAGTCTGCCGTGAGCAGTAGATTGCACGATTAGGTGCTAGGTTGATTCCAGTTTGGAGCATGCGATTGAATTAGCTATGACTAGAGTAAAGGGAAGTTTTGAAAAAGGTTATATTATGCTTCACAAGGTATGAGAATCACGGAATGTCTAGAGTATTGTTGGTAAAGAATGCTCGGTGCATAGAGCAAGAAATTGCTTGGTTGTATTGGGGTGAGGATTGCATTCTGTGGTATCGGAGTGCCAATGAGGCACGAGTTGTTCTGTTCGTTAGGTCAGGTAAGTTGCAGTTTGAATAAGAGTGAATGACTTTCAAGAATGGTTCTAATGTGTTCAAGATTTCTGCAGTAAATGATCGGGTATTTTAAAGTTGCATGTGTGGTTAGAAACTGTGTTTTCATTGGAAGAGGTTCAGATTTGTGGTATTTCTATGTTAATTATGGGGTTTATGTATCAGTATCAGGAAAGTAAAGGTAACGGATTCGGATTCGCAGGCAGTTCTTCAGATTAAAATATTCGATAGCGTGATATTTCTGGTAAAACTTGAGAGGGTATTCAGCGGCTTATGGGTCTTAGACAGTGTAGTCTTATGCTTGGGTCTCGTGTGGTAAGCATAGATTGAGAGATTATGGTACTACAGCAAGAGGGGTGAATCAAGTTGGAAATGAATCAGAGGGAAATTTAGATAGATGGAATAGTTTGATAATAGACCAAAACGGTATGATAAGGATATGATCAATTCTTTGTATATGTTCGAGATAATAGGTTCTTACAGGTATTTTGCAGCAATGCTCATGGGCTTTGATGGCTTGCTTAGCTTGGTCTAGTTAGAAGGATTCAGTCCTGGCAGTTTAATTTGTGCAAATAGAATTGGGAGATTTCTTGTTGATCTCTACCATGGCTGGGGAAGTGCATTTTCTATGAATCTGAGAGGCATGGGACGTGTAATAATTTTCTTCTAGATGGGATCAATGGAAGTACTTGACTAGTTGAGCGTGTAGATGTCTGTGGCTCGGAAGGGAGATAAAGTTTTCATGTTATCCTTGGATGGTATGGTATATGCGGTATGTTGTAGGGGATCGAGACTGGCGTGTGCTAGGTTACAGTTTAGTTCTGAAAGAAAGTTCATAAAACTCTCAGGCAACGGGGCTTCAGATGATCAAGGATACGGTACTGCTAATTGGAAGTGATTTGACGAGAGTATACGTCTCAGAAAAAGGGTAATGTGATTAAACTGATGTTACTTCGGTAGTATTACGGTACTTTCTGGTTGGATCGACTGGTGGTATTCAGATTTGCTTGGTGGCACAGGGAAATGTTAGAGTATCTATCGTGGAATGATTGGGTATTAAAGGTATGCATGTGTTCGGGCGGGGAAATTGGGATCGAATATGATGATTCATGTTCCGTGTGGATGTGGAGGCGAAAGTTCTCATATACAGGCTGTGATGTGGTTGTAGATTGTGTGTGTCGGCACTGTTTAACAACTACCGGGATTAGGGTGTAGACTGGGTGTCTCAGTGTTGGGTTATTCTGGACTATTGCATTATGGGCTATGCCGGAACACCACAGGTTGAGTGGCGAGGTGTGTTGGATTATATTCTAGCAGAGTGGTTCGTATTTCAAAAACAAGCGAACGGCTGGGGAGGATTGCTTTTCTTAATTGGGCCTTCGTGATGTATGTCAGTGCAGAAGTTTCTACCATTGATTCAGTTCCAGTGTTGAAGGACCTTCGGATGTGTTTCTTGTGGCCGGGCATATCGTCGGGCGAGGTTGTTTATTTCGGTATTGATTTGGTGTTGGGCACCGTATCGTAGGGCTCCGGTAGGAGTTATGGTGGTGAAAAGAGCAGCTTCAGGCTTCCTTGGTGAGGAGTTCGTTGGCAGGCCAATGTAGATGCATGTTCTAGCTTGAGTCGACTTGGTTGGCCCCGAATTGTATTATTGAGGGATAGGTTGATTCAACCGCTGTTGACCTTATCAGTGATCTGGAAAGATCTATGAGTTGCTTTTTTGTGTGGCGAGACGTTATGATTTGTTGGTTATGGGCACATATGGTGCGGTTCGACTAGGGTTCATAGTGGAAGTCGAGTGGGAAAATTAATTGGGTATTGCTCGGTGAATGGCATATTGGTTATGTTCTATCGTGTTTGTGTGTATGTGTTATTGTTTCACCGTGGGTGTAATGATTTGTTTCGGTTCCTGACATCAAATTGTGTGTGGTTGTCAATTTTGAGCATAGTGACTTGAGGTGTCTTATGTGGAGCAGTGGTTGGATAGGATCGTGCATTACAACAAGGCTATGTGGAGATATGACCTTGCGGGTAGGATTCCTGTGTTCTATTCTATAAGGTGAGGCGGGGTCTCAGCTTTGTGTTGTGATGGTACTAGTGAGCTTAAGGTACAGCTCTTTCAATTGAGTCATTTTCATGATTTGAGTATGTTCGGACCGTTTCTTATTGGTGTGCGAATTATACGAGTTGTGGCTTAGGCCTGTATTGATGTGTCACATCACCAGAGTGGTATGTTGTATTCGAGGTGATCGTTGGGGTCATTAATGAATATGATCGGATTTGATTGCAGCTTGTTGGAAGGATAATGTCGAGGTTCGGCTCGGAAATCTGCTGTGGTATTAGCCAAAAGGGAAGTGATTTCATGAATGGTTGACCTGAGAGATGGGTACGGTTTATTGCATGTTTCATTTATCATTAGTAGTATATCAAAGTGTTGGAATAAGACCTTAGTTGATAAGAGGTTTTCTACCGGTATTCGGGTGTTGTATGTAGCTGCTGTGAATAGAAGTTATCGTTTCGAGTGTTGGAGTTATGTGGTATATCATATAATTGCACCTGAGGTTGCAGGTATGGGTTATTACAGCTGGTTCGGGCTTATTCTGAATAAAGATGAGAGGTTCTGATCTTGCATGTATGGGTTATTACTCCCTCTTCTGAATGATGAACAACCTGTTTATCTGATAAACTACGGCCTCGGGCCCAATATATATGTATATATATATATATATATGCACAAGCTACGACCTTTGGCCCAAGTATACGTATACATAACTACAGCCTCAGGCTCAAAAATGCATAAAGCATAAACTAGGGCCTCGGGCCCAAATACAGGTGTTCAATATTCAGGAATTCAATATCAGGAACTAAGAATCATATTGCAATATGTGATACTGAAATAATGAGCGATACCGAGTTACATGATACTGGAATAGTGAATAGGATTAGATTGAGATGAGTGTTTTGTCATAATTGAAACTCATAGAATATCGAATGATTATGAAACTATGACACCTCGAGAATAGAAATTCTACTACTATTCAGGGAACTAAGGCATAGACGTTACTTTCTGAGGAAGCTGATAATGGTCATAATGAATGGGACGTAGGGTGAATCATACACATTCCCAAACGTAAAGAGTTAGCCTTACATACCTCAATTTTACCGCTTAGTGATACTACAATGATATACAATACTAAGAACCTTCAATCTACAATAGGAACATCCGATGGAACCCAATATTAGTAATAATTGCATAACTTAAGCCATTTAGGCATATTATCAAACACCTTGTATGCTTAAATATCTACATCTCATCGCCATATAATTAGTTCATCTAACTACCACCATTCATCAACAATTTATCCCACCATCATGATTAACCAATATATAACTTCCAACATCACATGTATGACAATACTTCTACACCCAACCAACAAAATTCCATCAAATAATCACCTTCCAATCTCTACAAAAATTATGTATTTATATTGGAAACTTATGGCTTCTAATCACCGCACCAAGAGTCCCAATACTTAATTCACACTCATATACCCATAATAAAATCATACATGTAAGTCTAAGGGTGTAGGATTACCTTTTGGAAGAAATCTTGCAAAACCATCCTTTGAGTTCTTGAAGGAATTTCTTGAAGATCTATGTGTTTTACGAGTAGATTTCATCAATACTAGTGTAAGGATGATGGAATTTCACACCAAGTTAATGGAGATTGCTTACCTTGAAGATGGTAGGAGTTGGTGCTCTTGAGAGGGTGAAGGAAGACCCCAAAGTTCGGCCAAGATAAATGGGTAAAAATGAACCCTGAATTGAGTATATAGTGTTTCGGGCACCACAGGTGGCGCTGGACGCTGCCTGTGGCGCAGTTTCCAGTATCTCAAAAGTTCCCGGTGCCATGGCTAGCGTCCAGCGCTACCCAAAACGCTGGCGGTGGAAGAGATACAAAAACGATCATAACTTTCTGTGTACACCTTCAAATGACGAACGGTTTGATGCGTTGGAAATTAGACTCAAAGAGATTTAATTTCATAGGTTGTGAATCACACAACTCCTTATATACATGTATATATGCCCGTCCAAAGTGAGGTCTTGTGCATACTCATTTGGAATTTTTAGTCTATCATGTAATTTCCAACTTGGCTTAGACTTAGGCCTCTCCTTGGACCCCAAATCACTTATCATATGCCTCGTACACTTATTATCATAATCAATTGATAACCATCACATGGATGCTCATTTAATGCATCTAAAACTGATTCAAATTTATGGGGTGTTACATTATCTCCCCCTTAGGATCATTCGTCTTCGAATCATTGTCCCGGCTGCAACTACTATTATCTTTGGACATTAAACGGGTGTTATGGAGATATGAGAATACTAAATTATCATGAATACATATATATCAAACTGAACGAGCACGTGATTACTAGGTACTAAGCGGAGTAAATAGTGAAGGACATGGAGATTATAATATAAGACCTGAATGGAAAGGTTACTTACCTTCCAAATTTTCCTTTTGCTCTTCAAAAAGATGGGGATATCTGAACTTAATGTCCTCCTTGTCTTCCCATGTAGCCTCTTTAACCTTTTGATTCCTCCAAAGCACTTTTACTGAAGCAATTTCCTTAGTTCTGAGCTTGCGGATTTGACGATCAAGGATAGCCACTGGAATTTATTCGTAAAACATGCTATATTTAACCCCTACAATCTCTGTAGGAACCAAAAGAGATGGGCCTCCCATGAATTTCTTCAACATGGACACATGAAACACTAGTGTACAGCAGCTAGTTCTTGTTGCAATTTTAACTCATAAGCCACTTGTTCGATCCTTCATAGGATTCTATATGAACCAATATAGC
The DNA here is from genome assembly GCA_026770625.1 of Nicotiana glauca. Taxonomy (NCBI): domain Eukaryota; kingdom Viridiplantae; phylum Streptophyta; class Magnoliopsida; order Solanales; family Solanaceae; genus Nicotiana; species Nicotiana glauca. Next base: position 30,465 of record MU748365.1, on the reverse strand, counting down.
GGGGACTAAGTTTCCCCTTCTTTCCAAACCTCATAATGCCTTTTATGGGCGACACCTTAAAAAAAACCCAATCATCAACTTGGAACTCTAAGTCTCTACTCCGCATGTCCGAATAGGACATTTGACGACTTTGATCCGTCTTTAAATGCCTTTGTATCAAACTGACTTTCTCCATAGCCTTATAGACCAAATCGGGTTCTAACAACTCCGTTTCTCCAACTTCGAACCAACCAATTGGTAATCTACACCTTCGCCCATACAGAGCTTCATACTGTGCCATCTTGATACTAGAGTGATAGGTGTTATTTTCAGCAAACTCAATGAGAGGTAGATGATCATCCCAATTACCTTTAAAATCAATAACACAAGCCCTCAACATATCCTCAAAAGTCTGAATGGTACGTTTTGCCTGGCCATCTATCTGAGGATGAAAAGTGGTGCTGAGGTTCACCTTTGTGCCCAATCCCTTCTAAAAGGATTTCCAAAAGTTTGTTGTGAACTGCGCACTACGATCTGAGATAATGGACAAAGGGATCCCATGCAATTGGATAATTTCTTTGATATACAACTTGGAATAATCCTCGGATGAATCTGTAGTCTTCACTGGCAAGAAGTGAGCTAACTTGGTAAGTCGGTTTACAATCACCCAAATTGAATCATTCTTCTGGAATGAGCGAGGTAAACCAGTTATGAAGTCCATGTTTGTCATCTCCCATTTCCAAATGGAAATTTCTATATTCTGAGTTAAACCGCCAGGTCTCTGGTGTTCGACTTTCACCTGCTGACAATTTGGACACTTAGCCACGAAATCTGCTATATCCTTTTTCATATTGTTCCACCAACAAACCTCCTTAAGATCATGATACATCTTTGTGGAACCTGGGGGAATTGAATACCTGGAATTGTGGGCTTCTGACATAATCTGCTCGCTGAGCCCATCTACGTCTGGAACGCATAGATTGTCTCTGTATCTCAAAGTACCATCATCTTTCCCTTGTTTAAAATCCATAGTCTTGTGTTTGTGAATTACCTCCTTCAGCTGCAATAAGTAGGGATCACTAAATTGTTTTTCTTTTACTTCGGCTACTAAGGAGGATTCAGCCATGTTCTGGAGAACAACACCACCATGTTCGGAGTCCAAAAGTTGAACTCCTAGACTTTCTAAGCGGTGGACTTCCTTCATCATAGTTCGCTTGTCTGCCTCAACATGAGCTAAGCTTCCCATAGAACGGCGACTAAGAGTATCAGCTACAACATTTGCCTTCCCCGGATGATAGAGGATATCAACATCATAATCTTTAAGTAATTCGAGCCACCTCCTATGACGTAGATTTAATTATCTTTTCTTGAAGATGTATTGGAGACTCTTGTGATATGTAAAAATGTCAACATGTACCCGTTACAAATAATGGTGCCAGATCTTAAGCGCAAACACCACAACTGCTAATTCAAGATCATAAGTCGGATAATTATTCTCATGAGCCTTGAGTTGCCTCGATGTGTAAGCTATGACTTTACCGAGCTGCATTAATACACACCCAAGACCAACCCCTGAAGCATCACAATAAACAACAAACCCTTTGGTTCCTTCCGCTAGTGACAGGACTGGAGCTGAAGTCAACCTCTTCTTTAGCTCCTCAAAACTTTTCTTGCACGCGTCTGACCATTGAAACTTGACATTATTCTGAGTTAATCTAGTCAAAGGGGACGAGATAGAAGAAAATCCCTCTATGAAACACCTATAATAGCCTGCTAGAACCAAGAAACTTCTTATATCGGATACGGAGGTGGGTCTTGGCCAATTCTTCACTGCCTCTATTTTCTGAACGTCCACCTTCACGCCTTCCCCTGAGATGACATGGCCCAAAAATGCTACTGATTTCAACCAGAATTCACACTTAGAAAATTTTGCATATAACTTGTGATCATGTAGTGTCTGTAACACAATTCTGAGATGTTCTGCATGGTCAGTCTCGCTACGGGAATGAATCAAGATGTCATCCATAAACACGATAACGAACATATCAAGATAAGGCTTGAAGACCCTATTCATAAGGTCCATGAAAGCTACTGATGCATTCGTCAAACCGAATGACATTACCAAAAATTCAAAATGCCCATATCGAGTCCTGAGCAGTTTTTGGAATATCAACTTCCTTAACATTCAATTGATGGTATCCCGATCTGAGGTCAATCTTGGGATAACACTGGGCACCCTGAAGTTGATCAAATAAAACATCTATTCTGGGAATAGGGTACTTGTTCTTGATGGTGACTTTATTCAACTAATGGTAGTCAATGCACATATGCAAAGACCCATCCTTCTTTCGAACAAACAAGACCGGTGTGCCCCAAGGTGAGACATTTGGCCTTATAAACCCCTTATCCAAAAGATCTTTCAACTGGACTTTTAACTCTTTCAACTCTGCTGGAGCCATTCTATAAGACGGAATAGATATTGACTTAGTGCCTGGAAGTAGATCAACTCCAAAGTCAATCTCTCTATCGGAAGGGATTCCAGGGAGATATTCGGGAAACACTTCTGGAAACTCATTTACAATTGGTACTGACTGGAGAGGGGGGATTTGAGCATCTGCATCCTTAACTCGAACCAAGTGATAAATATATCCCTTGGAGATCATCTTTCTGACTTTAATATAGGAAATAAACCTACCCCTAGGTGTGACTGCATCACCCTTCCATTCTAAGACTGGTTCACCGGGAAACTCAAAACTTACTACTTTGGTTCTACAACCCACTGTAGCATAACAGGACTCTAACCAATCCATGCCCATGATCACATCAAAGTCTACCATCTCCAATTCTATTAAGTCTATTGCAGTAAGACGATGATGCACTTTGACTTGACATCCCCTATAGATACACCTTACTATAACTGATTCTCCTACTGGAGTGGACATTTCAAAGGGTTCACACAACTTTTTTGGTTTTATCCCAAATTTCTTAGCAATATATGGGGTTACATAAGATAGGGTGGATCCCGGATCTATAAGAGCATAGACATTAAAAGCGAATATTGTTAGCATACCTGTGACAACATCTCCACGAGCCTCTGTATCATGATGGCCTGCCAGTGCATACAAGCAATTTCGACCACCGCCTGCATTACTAGACTTTGCTACACCGCACCCTTGTTGGGCCTTAGAATTATGAGGGGATACTGAATTAGTGGACTGAGCTACATTGCCTACATTGTTCTACTTTGTTGATGGACAATCCATCAAGAAGTGGCCCTGCTGACCGCACCCAAAGCAACCTTTTGTGCCCAAACGACACACTCATGGATGCTTCTTACCACACGTGTTGCAGTAGGGCACTCAAGGCCTCTGTAGCCCACACTAGTTTATGACTGTGAGCCTGCCACTCTGAAATTTTGGTTTTTCTTGTTAAACTTAGATCTCTACACCGTTTCACTAGCTGAAGATGGAACATGTCCTGATTTTGATTTACTGAAGAATTGGCGATTGCATCCTGCTTGAGATCCCCCATGACTGAAATTTCCTGTAGACTAAGCTCTCTTGCTGAAATCCCTATCCTTCTCTTTCTGTACCCGATCTTCTTTTTTCAACCTATCTTCATTCTCTTGAACAAAGGAAACCATCTTAGTGATGGTCATGTCATTATTCTGACAGCTATATTAGCATCAACAAACAAATCATCTGAAAGTCCCAACACAAACCGCCTAAATCTGGCCCTCATATCACCTACCATTTCCGGAGCATACTTGGTCAGAGAGACAAACTTAAGGTAGTACTCATTCAAACTCATATAATTTTGTCTGAGTCTCTCAAAATCCAAAGCCTTAGCTTCCAAGACCTCAATGGGTAGAAAATGCTCAAGGAACGCATCTACAAACTCCTTCCAAGTCGCATGAGCCACATCATCCCCTCGAGACTCTTCCCATGTTTCATACCAACTATTGGAAACATCCTTCAGCTGGTACGCAGTAAGTTCTATTGCCTCAGTGTCTATGGAATGCATCACTCGGAATATCTTCTGAACCTCATCAATGAAGTTTTGTGGATCCTCATCCTTTTTGGACCCTGTGAAGATGGGAGGTTTTATGTTGAGGAATTCCCTAGAACTAGAACTACCCGTCTCATGAACATCACCCTTCCCCTGCCTTTGAGCCTGAGTAGAAACAATCTGGGTGAGCAACTGGATAGCTCCCTTGACATCCATGTCTAAAGCCCTCGGCACTGAGCCCGGTGCAACCCCTTGGGCTGGAGTGTCCTCCTCCTGAGCAGCATTAGTTTGGCCCCCTCGCAAGTAGCTGAGGCACTCCTGGTGTACTTTTGTTTTTGTAGGCATTTTTCTAAAATATGCAATTTGCACGGGTTAGAAATATTCCTGAAAGCATAGCTCTAACTGCACGATCTAGAGTATGAAATAAATGGAATAATCTTAGATCTCTTGGTGGTCAACTATTTACATGTGTGGCGCACACACACACACATAAAAGAGACCCCACTGGACATGGCTTCATAGACTCCCTAGGACTCTTGAACCTGGCTCTGATACCAAGCTTTGTCACATCCCGAACCATGGTTTGGGCGTATCACAACACTCGGTGCCTGACTGCATATGACCGAGCGAACCAACTGTATGGCTGGATCAACACGTGGTATAATTATGAGATAAAGGCAAATATAAAACATGATAATCTATTAAAGAGTCTAACTGAAATATTATAGATGCGGAAAATACTGAAAGGCCTGCAAGTATAAACAAGTAGCCGACAAGGCTAACACATGAAAGCCTGCTAATATCTAACTGGCTGGGTTATAGTCTACGAAGCCACTAAAGAGTACTAAAAATGCTAACTGTTTACCGGGACATGGTCCCAGGTATACCTTATTAACTGAAATACTATAATGACTAAAAAAAGGATAAGGCCCCGAATGACTGGGGCTCACCAATAGCTGTTACGAGATGTCCTAGCAAGCAGAATCGTCAACTTGTAAATCGTTACCTGCATCGCGAGATGCAGGCCCCGTGCATAAAGGGACATTAGTACATTCGAATTGCACTGGTATATAAAACAACTGAAGAAAAGAACTGTATATACTTAAAGCAAAAAACTGAACTGCTAGTTAATAAACTGATAACTGAATAAGGAACTAAGGATATGAATACTCCCTCTTTTGAATGATGAACACCCTGTTTATCTGATAAACAACGGCCTCGGGCCCTCTATATATATATATATATATATATATATATATATATATGTGTGTGTGTGTGTGTGTGTGTGTGTGTGTATGTAAATATGCACAAGCTACGGCCTCGGGCCCAAGTATATGCATACGTAACTACGGCCTCAGGCCTAAAAATGCATAAAGCATAAACTATGGCCTCAGGCCCAAATACACGTGTTCAACATTTAGGAATTTAAAATCAGGAACTGAGAATCATACTGCAATATATGATACTGAAATACTAAGCAATATCGAGTTACATGATACTGGAATAGTGAATAGAATCAGACTGAGATGAGTATTTTGTCATAATTGAAACTCATAGAATATCGAATGATTATGGAACTATGCCACCTCGAGAATAGAAGTTCTACTACTATTCAGGGAACTAAGGCATAAACGTTACTTTCTGAGGAAACATATAATGGTCATAATGAATGGGACGTAGGGTGAATCATACACATTCCCAAACGTAAAGAGTTAGCCTTACATACCTCAATTTCACCCCTTAGTGATACTTTAATGATATACAATAGTAAGAACCTTCAATCTACAATAGCAACATCCAATGGAACCCAATATTAGTAATAATTCCATAAATTAAGCCATTTAGGCATATTATCAAACACCTTGTAGGCATATATCTCTACATCTCATAGCCATATAATTAGTTCATCTAACTACCACCATTCATCAACAATTTTTCCCACCATCATGATTAACCAATATATAACTTCCAACATCACATGTATGACAATACATCTACACCCAACCAACAAAATTCCATCAAATAATCACCTTCCAATCTCCACAATAATTATGTATTTATATTGGGAACTTATGGCTTCTAATCACCGCACCAAGAGTCCCAAAACTTAATTCACACTCATATACCCATAATAAATTCATACATGTAAGTCTAAGGGTATAGGATTAACTTTTGGAAGAAATCTTGCAAAACCCTCCTTTGAGTTCTTGAAGGAATTTCTTGAAGATCTATGTGTTTTATGAGTAGATTTCATCAATACTAGTGTAAGAATAATGAAATTTCACACCAAGTTAATAGAGATTGCATACCTTGATGATGGTAGGAGTTGGTGCTCTTGAGAGGTTGAAGGAAGACCCGAAAGTTTGGCCAAGATAAATGGGTAAAAATGAACCCCGAACTGAGTATATAGTGTTTCGGGTGCCATAGGTGGTGCTGGGTGCTACCTCTGGCACAGTTTCCAGTATCTCAAAAATTCCCGGCGCCACGGCTAGCGTCCGGCGCTACCCAAAATGCTGGCGACGGAAGGGACACAAAAATGATCATAACTTTCTATTTACACCTCGAAATAACGAACTATTTGATGCGTTGGAAACTAAACTCAAAGAGCTTTAATTTGATAGATTGTCAATCAACAACTCTTTATATACATGTAGATATGCTCGTCCAAAGTGAGGTCTTGTGCGTACTCATTTGGACTTTTTAGTTTATCATGTAATTTCCAACTTGTCTTAGAATTAGGCCTCTCCTTGGACCCCAAATCACTTATAATATGCCGTGTACACTTATTATCATAACCAATTGATAAACATAACATGAATACTCATTTAATGCATTCACAACTGATTCAAATTTATGGGGTGTTACACATTGAATGCTCATTAGTGTGAAAGTTTAACATATTGTAAACTTTGAGCCTTTATGGTTTGAAAGTTTATTTCAATTTTAAGAGACTTAATGGACTTAGTTTCTAACGGTTTTCCCATGTTACAAATTTCGAACTAATTCGGTCGATCAAAGTTGATCCTTAATAATTCGGTCGATCTGAAGTCGATCCTCAATAATCTTGACCTTATCCAAGGCATCCTGTATCAAGTCGGTACCCAACAACCGAGCCTCTCCTGTCTCAAACCAACCAACTGGCAAATGGCACCACTTCCCGTATAATGCTTCGTATGGGGCCATCTAAATGCTCGACTAGTAGCTGTTATTATTGGAAAACTCCGCAAACGGCAAGAATTGATCTCAAGAACCTCCGAAGTCCATAACACACGCGCGAAGCATATCCTCCAATATCTTAATAGTGCACTCTGATTGTCCATATATCTGGGGATTAAATATTGTAATCAACTCAATCCGCGTGCCTAACTCATGTTGTACATCCCTCCAGAAGTGTGAGGTGAACTGCATACCTTAATTAGAAGTCGGACAATATCGCAGATATAGATATCAGCTACCCACTCTGAAGAATAGTTAATTGCCACTGGAAAAAAATGTGCCGACCTGGTCATCCTGTCCACAATGACCCATACTATGTCAAACTTACTCTGAGTCTATGGAAGTCCAACAACAAAGTTCATAGTGATACGCTCCCACTTCCACTCAGGAATCTCTAGCCTCTGATACTTGTACTTTACCTGTTGACAATTTAGACACTGAGGCACATTTGCAACTATATCCTTCTTCATTCTCCTCCACCAATAATGTTTTTGCATATTCTGATACATCTTTTCTTCACCCGGATGAATATAATATTGTGAACTGTGGGCCTCTTTAAGAATCAACTCACGAAGTCCATCCACATTGGGCACACAAATACGACCCTACATTCTCAAAACTCCATCATCTACTACAGTAACCTGCTTGGCACCACTGTGCCGTACTCTGTACTTAAGGACAAACAAATGTGGATAACCATACCGGCACTCTCTGATGCACTCATACAAGGAAGAACAAGCGGCCATGCAAGCTAGAAAACAACTGGGCTTCGAATCATCTAACCTCATGAGCTGATTGGCCAAAGACTGAACATCTGCAGCTAGCAACCCCTCACCAAGTAGAATATACACAAAGCTGCCTATACACACAGTCTTTCTACTCAAGGCATCGGCCATCACATTGGCCTTCCCAGGATGGTACAAAATGGTGATATAATAATATTTCAACAGCTCCAACCATCTCATCTACCTCAAAATGAGCTCCTTTTGTTTGAACAGATACTGTATACCCCGATGATTCGTGAATGCCTCACACAACACATCATACAGATAATGCCTCCAAATCTTCAGTGCATGAACAATGGCTGCCAACTAGGTCATGAACGAGGTAATTTTTTTCATGAACCTTCAACTACCACAACGTGTATGCAAACACCCTTCCATCCTGCATCAATATTACTTCTAGAAGCTACACTCGCACTCATCCGACCATCTGAATGGAGCACTCTTCTAGGTCAATCTATTCAATGGGGCTATTATGGATGAAAACATCTCCATGAAACGACGATAATAACCTTCCAAACCCAAAAAACTCTGGATCTCTGTAGCTAAAGTAGGTCTAGGCCAATTTTGAACTGCCTCAATCTTCTTAGGATATATCATTACGACCTCTGTCGATACAACATGCCCCAAAAAGGCAACTGAGTCTAACCAAAACTGACTTGGAAAACTTGGCATATAACTGACTATTCCTTAGAGTCTGTAATATAATCCGAAGATAATGCCCATGTTCCTCTCAACTACAAGAGTAAATCAAGATATCATCAATGAATACAATCACAAAAGAATCCAAATAGGGGTTGAACACCCGATTCGTCAAATCCATGAATGTTGCTGGGGCATTTGTCAACCCAAATGTTATCGCAAGTAACTCATAATACCCATACCAAGTCCGAAAAGTTATCTTAGGGACATCGGATGCCCTAATCTTCAACTAATGGTAGCCAGACCTCAAATCAATCTTTGAAACCACCTTGGCACCCTGAAGCTAATCAAATAAATAATCCAGCATTGGGAATGGATACTTGTTCTTGATAGTGAACTTGTTCAACTGACGATACACATCCTCATCAAATCATCTTTCTTCTTCACAAACAAGACAGGAGCACCCCAAGGTGATACACTAGGCCTAATAAATCCCTTATCAAGCAAATCTTTTAGTTGCTCCTTCAATTCCTTCAACTCTGGCAGGGCCATACAGTATGGTGGAATATAAATAGGCTGAGTTCCCGGAGCCAAATCAATACAGAAGCTAATATCTCTATCGGTTAGTTTCTCATAAGCTGGTATTTTATCAGCTTATCTTGTCTTTATGCTTAGATATTTGCTATATTTGAGTGATAAAATTATGTGTTTAATGTCATTTACTTTCATTTTATAGGTTCTATGTGATTTAGAAGTGATCATGAAGAAACCAAGTGAAAAAGAGTCAAAAAGAAGTTGAAAAGAAAAAAAACTGGAAAATGGCCTCAGATGTCGCAATTGCGACATAAAGGTGGGAAATGCGAAGATAACAGAGGTCATAATTGCGACGAAGGAATCATAAATACGAAGTCAAACCAGACAGTCAACCTTCGCAAATGCGAAGATCTCCATCGCAAATGCAAAACCAAGTGCACAGTGTCAAGTTCACAATTGCGAACATAAAGATCGCAAATACGATGTGCAACAGTAATCCCTAGGTTCTCAATTGCGAATTAATATTTGTAATTGCGAATATCGTGCTTCAGTTCTGGGCATTTCTGTCATTTTACATTTTCTTCATCCCAAACACTTTAATACATGACCTAGCTCATTTATAAAATATCTTTGGCTTATTTTTCTGTCTTTGGGACTAGAGAAGACTATTTTGAAAGCCAGGGTTCTTGCACACACACTTGGGTCTAGAAGATTTGAAGATTTTGGTTGAGAATATCTTACCCATTTGTGTTCATTTCTTCATTTCCTTGCTTTATATTGTATATCTAAGCGTGTAGTATTTATTTCAGCACTTGAATCTTGTTTATGGGAATATTTATGTTTAAAGTTTGGATTAAATATCTTGTTATGCTTATGTATTGAATGATTTTTAGTTATATTAAAGTGAGTTATTGTTTCTTTAATTATTCTTGTTCTTAATGTTTCCAAAGGGATTAGCTAACCCTAGGACTCTCCCATTTACTTCGAATTAATTTTAGGGAAGATATTTGGGATTGGGAAAGATTAATTAACAAGAACTTGAGGATTTAACCCTCACTTTATAGATTCTACCTAGGGATGAGATTGAACTACTTGTAGCCATATTCGGGTGTGCTTAATTTCTTAATTATTTTAGGGATAATTCAATTAGAAAGTCTTGTCAGTCTTTGGAAGAAGCTAATATAGAATTATTACTCGAGGCTAATTAATACCAACTCGCTCATATTTGTAAAATTGTGAAATACAGTGGATTGTTACTTGAGTGTAATTCCCCGTGTATCCATGCTTGTAGCCATTGATCATTTTACTTTCTTTCTAGGTTAGTTTACATTTTCGCATTTAGTGATAAATACTTTCTCAAAACTCTTCTAAGTGTTTGGCCTAGCATAATAAGTGATATTCTCTTACACGCCTAATTGCCTACATATTATTCTTTATGGGATTCGACACCAACTCATAGTTTTATAAATTATATTGCATACCACCGTGTCCATTTACTTTTTAGTAGTAGATTTGGACGTTAGCAGCATCCCCGACAGATCTGCAGAAATACCTATGGAAACTCACGAGCAACTGGGACGGAATCCATGGAAGGAACCTCCGCACTAGAATTGCGGAAAGCTAGACACCTCTTCTTGACCATACGTCGAGCCTTCACATAAGAGATAATTGTAATGGTAGAATGTCTAGAAGCCCCTATCCACTCTAAATGAAGAAACCCCAGCATGGATAAGGTTACCATCTTGGCGCGACAATCCAATATAGCATGATAAGGTGCCAGCCAATCCAGACTCCCAATAATAACCATACACGATCGATAAATACGATCTACCACAATAGAATGTCCCACAGGCATGAACACATATACAAGATCACTCAAAGAATCACGCGGCCCAACCAGATGTGAAGCAAAATATGATGACATGTAGGAATAGGTTTCCACAATCCGAATTTCCCACCTTCGAGACCATGATGCGCCTAACATTGTACCCGCTAGGAAAGCCAACATTATAGAATATTACACCTTTTTTCCTTTATCCTTTTATAATTACAGTTTAACATAACTAAATCAACGGAAAATGAAAGCGAGAGTATAAAATTTAACTATTTACTATTATACTATTAATAAAACCATAAGTCAATACCATCCAGAAATCGGTGTCACAACTCACGAACTTTCTACAGATTTCTACAAATACTTGTCTAAAAAAGAAAAGATTATATCTTTCTCAAAAGTAAATAAAATAGAAATGAAGTAAGATAGAAGGGGACGCCAGGGCCTACGGATGCATGCAGGACTGCCTTGGGTCTCCGGAATGCAGTAACAACAACCAACCTCTCGATCAACTACTAGCTCTGAAATCTACACAAGAAGTGCAGAGTGCGGTATCAGTACAATCCGCACCCATGTACTGGTAAGTACCGAGCTTAACCTCGACGAAGTATTGTATACGGTGGGGCATAACAACATATATATACATGCAACCATTGATACCAACAGAAAAGAAATACAAAATAATATATAAGAGTAACTTCCATTAAATAAATACGAAACATAGTCTTCTATCGGTACTCAACTATAACTATTCCTTAAAAGAATTTCAATATTACAATAATAAATTTCAGCAGAAAAGAATACATAAATAACATTTGATGCAGCGTGCAACTCGATATATATATATCAGGACACATCACAAATAAAGACAAGTGTTTCACAAGTTAACTCATATCCTCCACAACACTTATACCTCAATCCACACAATGGAATATCACTACGATTATGAAACTTCACCACTGAAAACTACACTGCGAGACCAACCAAAGTGTAACATGAAGCACAAATAAACCAATATTAGCCAATAGGGTAATAAAACGAAACCATGAAACAATGAAGTACTTCAATAAAGAGAACAACCGTTAACATGAATTAATTAGACATGGAAACATTCACGAGCAAGTAGCAATTAAGACAGGAGAGCAATATATAGGGAAACGGGAAAGGGAACAGGCAGAAATGAAAATTTGGTGGTGCATAGGTACTCGTCGCCACACCTATACTCCACACACATAGAATTTCACATAGAAAATAAGTAGGGGATTCCTAATCCCTCAAGTCAAGGTTAGACCAAACACTTACCTAAAGCCAACAGGTATTTCAAAGCTCAAACACTGTTTTACCTCTTGATTCCACCACCAATTCACTCGCATCTAGTCATATTAACTTAATAACATCAATAAATGCTAAAGAACTCAATTACAATGCATAATTATAGGTTTCCCAACATATTCCCCAAAGCGTCAAAACCCGACCCCGGGCCCGCTTGGTCCAAACTCAAAATTCGGGCCAAAATTCGATTACACATTCATCCGAGCTCAGATATAAAATTGGTTTTGGAATTCGACCTCAAATTGTGGTCTAAATTCCAAATTTATAAAAATCTCTAATTCTACCCACACCCCCAATTTCTACATAGAAATCTTAGATTTTTTCTTGAAAATTCATGGAATGTGAAAGAAAGTGGGTTAGGATCGCTTACCAAAGTTTTAGGGAAGATTTGGTCTTGGGAGTATCGCCTCTAGGGTTTTAGGATTTGAGAAATGTGATGAATGGGTGAAAATACCATCCAAGTTATGTTTTGAACAATTGCAGATGTCGCATTTGAGACACGAGCTTCGCAATTGCGAAGCTTGAAAATGTGAGACAGGCATCGAGATAGGCAAACCTATCGCATTTCTACTTCTATCGCCAATGCGAATAAATGGTCGCAATTGCGATAAACTCCCCTTCCCTGACTACTACGCAAATGCGAATGTTGTTCACAATTGTGAACATAGGCTGGCCCCGCTTCGTTCACATTTGCGATGGAAGCCTCGCAAATGCGACCTCCACAGTGATTGCAAATGCGAACCATGACCTCGCATTTCCGAGGTATGAGGCCTGCAACACAGCTGGAGCATGCCAACTATTTTTCTAAGTTTCAATTCACTTCGTAGCCTATCCAAAACTCACCCGAACCCTTGGGGCTCCAATCCAAACATGCACACAAGTCTTAAAACATCATACGAACTTGCTCGCATGATCAAATCGCCAAAATAACATTTAGAACAATGAATCCAACACCAAAACTCATGAAATTTTTTCAAGATAGTTCAAAACTCCTATTTTCTCAACCAAAGGTCCGAATTACATCAAATCACTTCCATTTTCCACCAAATTTCACATATAATGTTAAAATATTATAACGGACCTGTATCGGGCTCCGAAACCAAAATACGGGCCCGATACCAACAAGTTCAAACATTATTCCATTTCTAAAAACTATTATATTTCCAGTTTAATAATTTTCTTCAAAAAATTATTTCTCGGGCTAGGGACCTCGGAATTCGATTCCGGGCATACGCCCAGGTCCCATATCTTACTGCGGACCGTTCGGGACCACCGAAATACGGGTCCGGGTCCGTTTACCCAAAATATTGACTGAAGTCAACAAAATCATCTTTTTAAGCTAAAAATAATTATTTCTTAAATTTTCACACAAATGCTTTCCAGCATCATGCTCACACTGTACATGCAAATCGAGGAGAGATAAAAGGAGGTTTTAAGGCCTTGAAACATAGATTCGATGTTTAAAACAAGAGATGACCTTTTTGGTCATCAAAAGGTAGAGCCTGGATCAAATAGAACTGAAGTATCTCTAAGGCGAACTACGATAATACGTGTGATAACTGCGTCACATGACTTAGCCTCAGGTCTAGCTGGAAAAGCAGAATATCGGGGCTCGGCCCTACCATTTTGAACCACATCTCTAAGACGGCCTCTAATTGGCTGGCCTAACCTCTAATGGCCTGACATCTACCTCTAGCAGCCTGACCTCCACCTCTGGCTGCCTGACCCTTGCCTCTAACTGGCTGAGCAGGTGGTGGAGCAATCGGTGCCAGAATCATGGCACAAGAACCCTGCTGCTACACACTGCCCTGTGACCTAGTGCAAAATCTAGCAATGTGCCTCAGATCCCACAAGTATAACAAGCCCTTCACTGCAATGACTTCTAACACTAGAACTGGCTTTGTCGACCTGGGTAACCACCCTGATAACTCTGGATCAAAGGTGAACCACTAGGACCTGGTGAGGCACTGTAGGCTAGTTGGTCAAGATGAGACACGTAAGGACCAGGCCTGCTGGCATGGAGAGCTAAGTGCACAAAATGAGTCTCGTAGTTGGTAACTGTCATACTACCCTGCTGAAGACGCTCAAACTACCTACAGTAATCCTCCCTTAGAGTGACAGGAATGAACTTCTCTAGAAATAGCAGCGGAAATTGATCCTAAGTAAGTGTAGGCGATCCAGCTGGTCTTGTCAACATATAATCTCTCCACCACCTCTAGGCAGAATCAGTCTTCTAAAACATAGCAAAATTAACCCCGTTGGTCTCAACTATACCATGTTCTGCAACAGCTCATGGAAGCGGAATAATGTTGTGGGTCCTCAGAAGATGCACCACTGAATTGGACTGGAAAGAGCATGGTAAACTTATTCAACCTCAACAAAGACTAATAAGACATAGCGAACCTATCATCAGCCTGTGCCGCAACAACCGTCTGAATTACCTCAACTGGCAGGGCTGCTGGAGCCTGATACTAGGGAGCCATCTACTCCGGAGTGTGAATAGTGGGAGTATGTGCTCCTCCCCCGGCCCGTGAGACAACTGGTGCCACCGAAAATGCACAGTTCTAGGCCACACACTCCACAAGTCTCACCAAACGACTAGAGAATCCTAAAGCATTAGAGTGGCTTTGAACCCCTCCGGGTCCTGAGCTGGTCCGATGGGTACTGTCTGAGCAGGAACCTCCTCCTCAAAATATACCTGAGGTTCCATTGCAGGTATTGCTGCACGAGCTCTAGGCTGAGTCTACCTCTGCCTCGGCCTCGGACTTTGGGGCGACCTCAGACTTGTCTTCTTCCGCTCGTTATAGCTACTACTGGGGGCTCCGTCTCCTGTCCGGTTGTAGATGCAATGCGTTTTCTCGCCATCTATGATACAACAAGAACAGAATGGTCCAATAATTGATGATAGAATAAAATCGCACGATAGAGAATTAAGTGAAGTTTTTTCCTAAACCTCGTAGCCTCTGGAAGATAAGTACAAACGTCTTTATACTGATCCTTCAGACTCTGCTATCTTTCCTTGTGACCCATGAGACCTAGATAAACTAGTGCTCTGATACTAACATGTCACGACCCAGAATGACCACCATCGGGACCGTGATGGAGCCTAACATTTTACTTGCTAGGATAGCCAATGTTATAATAATTTTTAGATATTTTAATCAGTTCAAATTAAATAATAATAATAAAGAAACCAATATAATTGAAATAAATTTGAAATTGAATGAGTAAACCAAAAATAACAACGGTGTCTAAATACCATCCCAGAACTGGTGTCACAAGTCCACGAGCGACTAGAATTATACAAATAATCGTCTGAATGAAAATAAAGCTGTCTGAAATGAAATAAACAGATAACATAAGGTGGAAGGGGACTTCAGGGATACTAACGTCATACAGTTGTACCTCAAGTCTCTGAAATGGAAATTAATCTACTGACCGCTTGCTAGGACCGACTCTAAAATTATCGCAAGAAGTGAAGAGTGTAGTATGAGTACAACCAATCCCATGTACTCTGTAAGTGTTGAGCCTAATATCGGTGAAATAGTGACGAGGCTATAACAGGACACCTACGTAAACAACATATGCAAGTATATGCATATACAAAGCAGTAGCAAACACTGTGATTAACAATGTACAAATTGGGAGGGAACGTGCGAAAGGGGAAAGATACGATAATTACAGCAGGAGAAATATCACGTAGAAGCCAAATAAATCATCGACAATGAAGATAGGTAGCTGATAATATAAAAATAGCACAGCACCGGCCTTCGTGCTTTTACTCTTATCCTTACGATGAATTGATGTCATAAGTAACATGAAATGATACTGTCTCACCCTCCGTGCTTTAGCTCTCTTTCTTGTCACAATATAATGAATAAATGGTATAAATAGCACATCATTACCCTTCGTATTTTAACTCTCCTACTCACTATATAAATCAATAAATGATAATATAGAAATGGCATGGCATCACCCTTCATTCTTTTACACCCTTCCTTACCATGGAGCAAGGATAATATAAATTCGGAAAAATAATTTAAATACGGGAATTTGTATCTATTGTCCAATATGATACCAGGGTACCAACTCAACTTCCAAAATATTCAACAAATATAAAATGAGCAATAAATACATAAAGAATAATCAAATAAGTAATAGCCTAACCAAAGCATAGATATCGTAATTAAATAGGTAATAAATCACCAATAAAACAAGTTCCGCCCGCATGATTTAACTCAACTGGAACGCATAAGACTCGTCACCTCACATATACATTGTACCCACACATTTAATCACGTAGAAAATAAGCAAATAAGTCTATTCCCTCAAGTCAAGGTTAACCACGATACTTACCTTGCTTCGCAGCTCAAGCAGACACTCGACCACGGCCTTGCTTTCGAACAAGTCACCAAACCAACCAAATCTAGAAATTTATTGGCAAACCATTCAATCAAATTTTAGAAACTACTCACAATTCGAAAGAGGTTAAATTTAAATTATTTTTTAAAAAATTCAATGAAAGTCAATCCCTAGGCCCGCACCTCGGAGCTCGATAAAATTTATAAAACTCGAACACCTATTCCGATACAAGTTAAACCATACAAAAATTAACAAATTTTGATACCAAGTCGCCCCTCAAATCCTCATTTTAAATTCTTGAAAGATTTTTAAAAAAATTCTGATTCCTTCCATTTAATTCACTTATTAATGATATAATTAGCTATGGAATAATGAAATATAATCAATTTCGGATAAAGAAACCGAGGTCTAAAACTCTAAAAATGAACAAAAATGTTGAACCCTCGAACTTAAGCTTCTCCCAGCTTTTTTGCATTTGCGAGAAAAGGCTCGCATCTACAAAGACAACTTTCTAGGATAGGGTCCACATCTGCGGAAATTTAAGTCGCATCCGCGACAGCGAAGAAGCGCCAAACGAGTCGCGGAAGCGACCATATGCACATTCGCGATCCTTGAACCGCAGAAGAGGGCATCGCACTTGCGCTCAAAGCTTCGCAGAAGCTTTCTTTCTTCCTGATCTCAACATCACAGAAGCGACACAGTTCACACATAAGTAGTCTCGCACCTGCGCTCTAAAATGTTGTAGGTGCGAAGCACCAGATCTAGACCTATCTAAGGCATGAAATTGATCTGAAGCTCGTCCGAAACACACTCGAGTCCCTCGAGACCCCGTGCAAATACTAAAAAGTTCCGTAACATAATAGAGACTTACTCAAGGTCTCAAATCACATCAAATAATGTCAAAACTACAATTCGCACCTCATTTCAAACTTAACTAATTTATGCAATTTTCAATTTTATGACTCATGCTGAAACATGTCAATACAATCCAGAATAACTTCAAATTTTGCATATAAGTCTGAAATTACATAAAAGAGTTATTCCAATTTTCAAAATTGCAATTCGAGCCTCATATCAACAAAGTCAATTTACGGTCAAACTTAGGAAGTAAACCATTAAATTTCTAGTTTTCGACAATGGCACTAAATTAAGCTAGGGACTTTCGAATTTGAGTCCAGGCATACGCACAAGTCCCAAATCATAACAGGGACCCACCGGGACCGTTAAAATATTGATCTGGGTCCCTTTACATAAAATGTTGATCAAAGTCAACTCAAATGAGTTTTTAAGGCACGATTTTCACATTTTCAACAATTCTCATAAACAAATTCTAGAAAAAGATATGAAGTGCGCACACAAATTGAAAAAGATTGAATGGAGCTATTTGACGTCTCGGAACACAGAAATAAAGTTTAAAATTAAAGATAACCTATCAAGTCATCACGTCAGGGTACGTTATATTTTCTAATATTATATGATTTGTACGATTTCACTAAAAGGTTAAATTATTATTAAAACGTATGATTTTAAATAATCGCAGTTTGAAGATATTTCATACGCTATGAAATTAGAAAGCAAGAAAGGAATTAGTTATTTATCCACACCACACCGAACGCAAATCCGCATATTCAAAGATTTAAGTTATAGTCATCATAAATGTGAATTATAATTTTTACTCCATTAGGTTAAGATTAAAAATCTCATATATTAAGGAGGTTTACCCATAGATATACTTTAAACGTCTTAACAGTATAAAAATTTCCGTACGGACGCAGATGGTGTCTATAACTTAAACTTGTAATAAAACATTATTCCATAGTCAGGTCATTTAAGAATAAGACACTTTGCCAAGATTTTACAAGCTAAATTATTGTTGTTGGAGATGAAGGCTTCTCATATTCGTCTATGGTGTTTGATAGAGAAAAGGGTTTGGTTTGGTCATAAGGATTCATACAATTTAGGTTGCCTGTAAATGACAACAATTTTGTCTTGTTTTGTTCGGCCTAAGGATCTAGATATGGGCTGCTCCACATTGGGCCTCTTTAGTCTTTTGGGCATCCTTATCCATCTGCCCAAAAGAGAATGGAAAGGAATAGAAGCAACACAACAACTATAAATTTTATTCTTTATTTGTTATAGACTCGCCAATACAATAAGAACACATACGATAGTTACTTATGCACATATTCTTTTCATTTTGTATTTATACACCGTCCTTGTACAGCAAAATCAGATTCAATATGCAGAAAAGGAAAATTCTCTAAAATTATCCTTCTATTTCATCATGGTATCAGAGAAGGTTTGATCTGCTATAGATTCACACTACATCATTTTCATTTTATTTCGTTCTCACTATAATGGCAACTGAAAGTCAGCCCAGCGATTGGTCGAATTCATCTACTCCTGCTACTGGAGTTTTTATAGCTTCAGGATCTGCTGTTTCTGGTGTTGTTGATTCAGCACATCCTTATTACCTCCACCCTTCAGATTATCTTGGTATGAGCCTCGTTTCTTCTACATTTGGTGGCGGAGGTTATGGAGGATGGAGAAGAGCAGTAGTGATAGCTCTGTCTGCTAAGAACAAGCTAGGGTTCATTGATGGAACCCTAGTTGTTACTGTTGATGATTGAGGTCTGCAAAGAGCTTGGGCACTTTGCAATGATATGGTCCTTTCTTGACTTCTCAACTCACTCTCCAAAGAAATAGCAGAAAGTGTGGTGTATTCCAAAAGTGTTAAAGACCTTTAGGCTGGCCTGGAAGATAGCTTTGGTCAGACAAATGGTGCTAAACTCTTTCAGTTGCAAAAGGAGCTAAGTGTTATGGTGCAAGGAAATTCTAGTGTTATAACTTATTTTACTAAGATGAAGAGCTTCTGGGATGAGCTTGATGCTCTTAACACTTTTTCATCTTGTGTATATGATTATGATTGTGGAGCTAAAATAAAGAACCATAAAGCTTATCAAGATGAAAGGTTGTTGAAATTTCTTATGGGGTTAAATGAGTGCTTCATAGGAGTAAGAATTAACATACTGTTATCTTCTCCTCTGCCCACTATTGGATAGACATACTCCTTAGTGATCTAAGATGAAAAGCAGATGGAGATTCATGCAACCCCTGCTTATCCATGAGAATCTACTTCTTTCATTGCTGTTAATCAGCCATGAGGGGGAAGAGACACAATGAACACAAAGGTCAAATGGTTATGCTTGATTCTAAAAAGGTTTCAACCATTTGTGCCTACCGTAAGAAGCCAAGATATACCATAGACAAGTGTTATAGAATCCAGGGTTTTCCAACAGATTTTAAGTTTACAAGACAGAAGAAGTTCCTAGGTCCAATACAAGCTAATAATGATCTTAATGTAGTTGATGAAAGTGAACAAGCAATTAGTGTTTCAGAGACAAAATCACTCACCCAAGAAAATGTTGCTCAGCTACTCCAGCTCCTTCAGCAGGTTAAGTTTGGACAACAGGTGGTAGGAACTTCTTTTGATGCTTTTGCAAATGCTAATTGTACTGTTATACCTTCCTTATTTAATTCTCCTAGTTGTTTCATTGAAATTAGTAGTCAGGCTTGGATATTAGACAGTGGAGCCCCAAAACATATGACCTACAATAAAAAACTTTTCTATGTCCTTAAACCATTAATGAAGCCTAGAATTGTTAACTTGCCAAATTCTCAAAAGGTTTTGGTAACTCACTATGGTTCAGTCATTCTGTTTTCTAATCTAATACTTCAAAATTTTCTCTATATCCCATCTTTCAAATATAATCTTTTATCTGTTCACAAGTTATGTAAACAGTTAAAAAATCCACTCTCTTTTACTTCTACTTCATGTTTTCTGCATGGACCTTCACTGATGAGCCCTCTGGAGATTGGTAAGGAGAAGGCATGACTCTACATCCTTTAATCGAGGCCAACAAAAGCCATTCCCAGTATTCCATCCAAATCTAGCAATAGTTTTCTTTCTAGCAGGAAGCTTAATCTAGGACAATATGCACTTATTTTACATTCCAGTTTTAGTTCTATTTCTAATGTAAAAGATAAGTTATGGCATTATAGGCTGGCGATATGCCTTTCAGTAATATGAAAAACATTTTTGCTATTCCTATTTCTATTTCATCCAAGTCTTATACTCCTTGTGTTATTTATCCTATGGCAAGACAATCGAGACTCCCATTTCCCACAAGCAGCATTACCACAAAGCATACTTTTGAATTAATTCATATCGATACATGGGGCCCTTATAATTAACCTACTTATGATGGCTTTAAGTATTTCCTAACTATTGTGGATGACTATAGTAGAGGTACATGGACCTGCTTATTGAGCAACAAATCAAATGCCTTTTTAGTTTTAAAATCATTCTTGGCTATGGTAAAAAGACAGTTCCATACAAACGTTAAGGCCATAGATCAGATAATACCTTTGAGTTAGGAAGCAGGACTACCCAGTCAAATAATTTTCTTTCCCAAGGAATTATACATCAGACTACATTTATTGCCTCTCCACAACAAAATGGAGTTGTGGAGAGAAAATACAAGCATTTATTGGAGACTTCTAGAGCTCTACTCTTTCAGTCCAATTTACTTGTTTCTTACTGAGGTGATTGTCTTTTAACAACAAATTATCTCATTAATAGGTTTCCCCCAAGGGTTGTTCATTTTAAAACACCTTATGAGGTTTTTTTTCATTCTAGACCAGATTACACAAAGATAAAATGTTTTGGACATCTGTGTTTTGTCTCTACTCCTTCCATCCATTGAACAAAGTTTCAACCTAGGGCCATACCATGTGTATTTCTAGGCTATCCACATGGTAAAAGAGGTTACAAAGTCCTGAACCTCAAAACTTTGAAGCCTTTTATCTCCAAAGATGTTTTTCATGAGGAAGTTTATCCTTTCTCTTCTAAACTACCTCAACATTCTCCGAATTCTTTCCTGCCTAACTCATCTTTACCTAATTCCACTAGTGGCATTCTTGACTCAATCCCAAAAGTACAGCCCCTATCACCAGCTACTGATAATGTAGCCCACCCTTCTCCTACCTCAATCTCTTACCGTACATTTCCTGCTCTCGCGTTTTTCTCTCCTATTACTGCTCCCCCACTCACACCTTCCCAACTTTAGTATTCTCATGTTCCTACTGCCTCACCTTCTACATCTAAACCTATTATAGACAATTTGATCAAAAATTCATCTAAACCCCATAACCCTCAATTTATCTCAAAGATTACATATGTAACGCTATTCAACATACAGATGTTAGCACTTTCTTTTTTCTCTCCCCTGTTACACCTCCTAGTTTTTCTTTCTCTGTGCTCTCTACCTCAAATCAAACTTTACTCAATTCCCTGTATAGTATTCAAGAACCTACCAGTTATAGTCAAGCAGCACATCACCAAGGTTTGCAGGAAGCCATGGCTAAGGAATTGAAGCCCTCGAAAAGAATCAAACCTGGGAAGTAGTAGAACTACCCCCTGGTAGAAAAGCACTACCTTGCAAATAGGTGAATAAGGTGAAACAACATTCTGATGGTAGTGTGGAAAGACTAAACGCTCGACTAGTAGTAAGGTGATATTCAAAAAGGAGGAGTGGATTTTACTGAAACATTTTCACTTGTGGTGAAAATGACTACAATTAGATGCATTCTGGCTACAGCTGTGAAGAAGGGTAGGGGAATCTATCAGTTAGATGTTAACAACGCCTTATTACATGGTAATCTTAATTAAGAGGTTTATATGAAGTTTTCTATTGGTTTTTCACCATCTTCTCCTAATCAAGTTTCCCGTTTGAAGAAATCACTTTACGGCTTACATCAAGCTTCTCGTCAATGGTATGCTAAGTTAACGGCAGCTCTAAATTTTAAAGTGTATTCACACTCATTGAATGACTACTCCCTATTTTTTAAGAAGATGGATTCCTCAATATACATAGTTTTAGTCTACTTGGATGACATTCTACTCATAGGAAATAATGCTGAAGAACTTCATGCTTTAAAGATATTCTTAAACCAAGAGTTCAAAATCAAAGACTTAGGGACCTTACATTATTTTTTTGGCATGAAAGTACTGTGAGAATCTACAAGTCTGATCATATCCCAGCGTAAATTTTCCATGGACCTCCTTACTGTGTTTGATGTCTTACACAAAACTCCTATTTCCTCCCCACTTGATCCAACTATCTAACTCTTGGCCAACACTGGTGATCCTCTACCAGATCCAACCTTGTATCGTCATTTATTGGGTAAGTTAAACTACTTAACCCATACAAGGGCAGATCTGTCCTTTATAATGAAATACCTTAGTCAGTATATGCAGGTTCCCCGGCAACCTCATATGCATGCCGCTCTTCGTGTCCTTCGATATTTGCTCAAGGACCCTAGTCTTGGGTTGTTTATATCTTCATCACCCTCCTTGCAATTGCTCGCTTTTTGTGATTCTGACTGAGGTACCTATCCTGAATCCCTTAAATCTGTTAGTGGCTTTTACATTTCACTTGGAGGTTCTCCCGTCTTCTGGAAGTCCAAGAAATAACTTCCATCGCCCTAAGCTCTACTGAAGCTGAGTATCGCTCAATGAGGCGAGTAGTTGCGAGCTCACATGGCTAGTTCGTCTTTTTGAGGACCTGGCTATTCCAATTTCTCTCCATGTTCCTTTGCACTCCGATAGCCAAGCAGCTATCTATATCGCGAAGAACCCCGTGTTTCATCAGAGAACGAAACATGTGGAGATCGATTGCCACTTTGTTCGTCAACAATTTCTCGCAGGTCTAATTTCTCTGTCTTTTGTTCGATCCTCTTCTCAATTGGCAGATCTCTTCACCAAGTCTCTCATAGGGTCGCTTCACCATAAACTTTTGGGCAAGTTGGGTGTTCTTGAATCCCCTTACAACTTGAGGAGAGGTGTCGGAGATGAAGGCATCTCAGATTCGTCTATGGTGTTTGATAGAGAAAAGGGTTTGAGTATAAGGTTTGGTACAATTTAGGTTATCCATAAATGACAACAGTTTTATTTTGTTTTGCTCACCTAAGGATCCAGATATGGGCTGCTCAACATTGGGCCTCTTTAGTCTTTTGGGCCTCCTTATCCGTCTGCCCAATAGAAGAGAATAGAAAGGAATAGAAGAAAGACAACATCCGCAAATTTTATTCTTTGTTTATTATAGACGTGCCAATACAATAAGGACACAAAGGATAATTAGTTATGCACATATTCTTTTCATTTTGTATTTATACACCGTCCTTGTACGCAAAATCAGATTCAATATACATAAAAGGAAAATTCTCTAAAATTGTTCTTCTATTTCATCAATTGTCAGGAGAATAATAACATGATAGAAAAATTGTCTGAATTAACACTTCAGACGTTCTACCTTTTGGGGAAAATAAATCAATTTTGCAGAAGAAACAAAAAGAAATGTTGATCCCGCAAACTTAAATTTATCATAGTGTGATGGAAAATGTTCAGAACAATTTTTCTTTGGTCAAAGGCTACAGCATCGTAACATCTGAATATGTTAATCAGTTTAACTTTAAGAAGATACAAAATCTTATAATTTAACTCCCGTTTCCAATACTATATATTGTTATTGATGCCAAAACCTCAAAGAAACATAAGCCAACACCCTAAAAATCACCAACATCACAACCAAAGCTACCAAATCCAATGCCAAATTATCAATGCCAAGACATTTAATAGCTGGAAAATCTATCACCCTGCATTCTTCACCAATCCCACACTCATAAACTTCAAACCTCGAATACTGAACTCCCACGAGAAGTTTGTAACAACAATGACTAAACGATACATATTTCAACCACACGACGAATGATGGAATGTGCTGAATATAGTGTCCACTGGCTAGTAAAAACACAAGCATCAACACTGAAGATAATGTTGTAGCTTGTTTAACATCCATTAATATTGCACCTAAAGCTAGGCCAGTCCTTGAGCAACTAGCACATTTAATAGAATGATTAATAGGGTTAATAAAAGCGCGATAATCGAAGGTTTTAGACCTCCCATCCAGTATGTTACTGTCACAAAAATTGTTGGAAGTATAAGTTTCATAGGTAAATCACCCACAGTTCTTGCAAAATAATATGATGAAAGTCTATACATGCCAGAGGAACGTTCCCTTATAAGCATTGGCCGCTCTTGTGGGAATGCAAATATTGCACTAAATAATGGAAAGAATCCCCAGAATATTGAGAAGAAAAATAATAATCCGACCTGTTAAATTAGAAAATTGCCTTGTTAGAAAAGCTGATGTGAGAGTAATGAGCAATGTTGCTCGAACTCTCCCATACTATGCCGCATTTGTATCAGATCCTCTAAAATTCACTATTTTTAAAGATCTGACACGCGCTTGACGACATTTTTGAGATAAGCAACATATGAAGGAGGAAATAAGACATAGCAATCATTCAATTAGTCTAGTACAATGTTTCCATAAACATTGAATTATAAGATGAGACTATGCCACGTCCTCAGACAGTATAAAGAATTTTTACAATATTAAGTTAAGTTAATCTAAAAGATCAAGTAATTTTAAGTCTGATGAGGTAACCTGAAAAATAAAGTAATAACTTATTATAATAGATTAAGAGTGTAACATTATTAGTATTATATTATAAATTAAATCTTTAAAGATATCCGGGGACGGATAAAATAAAGAGAAGTCATAATGTTGGGATAAGCAAATTTTTATATTATCAATGTAATTTAACCTATTATAGCAGATTGCATGTTATATTTTAGATTATTAATTCCGCTTATTATTGTTAGTTACCTGTAATTATCTTTATAATTGACATGGTAGAGTAAAAATTCTTATACATTGTCAATTTATAAAAGTTAAACAGATAGGTAAATTACCTGATCCATTATATGGTTAGTATCAGAGTGCCACCAAAGGAGTCCTGAGAGAAATGAAACAGACATGACTTGGAAAATTCTTAAGCCTGAATAAGATTCATGTTTGCGTTCTTTAAGTCCTCTCTGTAGCAAAACTTTGAATTGTAACCACCAACTTGTGGTCCATTGATTTTCATCTCGACCTAAAATAAAATAACTCTCATTAGTATTAAAAAAATGAAATGTTCAATCCAATTGTAAACGTAGTTCTGCGCAAAGTTGAATCGATTAAGTTTAAATTCTGATAAATTCGCCTTTGGACACCACAAAGTTCTTGTGACTCATTCAGAAAATCAGTAACCAAGAGGGAAGCTCGGTGTATAAAGTATTCTGTATTCCAACAGGGTTCGGGGAAGGGCCGCGTTTTAAGGGTGTGATCGATGTAGGCAGCCTACCCTAATACAAATATTAGTGGATGCTTCCATGCACGGCTCGAACCCGTGATCTATATATAGGTCACACAGAAACAACTTTACCGTTTCTCCATGGTCTCCCTTCCGAAAATCAATACTAAAAGGACAACTTGGTCTACAAAGCATCCCGCGTTCAAGCAGGGTCCGGGGAAGGACAACAAACTAAGGGTATTAATGTAGACAGTCAACTCTAATGCAAACAATAGTGACTGGTTTCATGGTTCGAACTCATAACCTATATGTCACCCAGAGATGATTTTACCATTGCTCCAAGAATCTCCTTCAGAAAATCGATAATTAGAAACGAAAAAAGATATTTCACATACATCTTGATGCAGATAATCGAATCGGGTGCCTGAAACTTTGATCAATTTCCTCCTTCAAAGCTGGGAAAATGTTCTTCTTGTAGGAGGCTATTAAGAACTGTTTGGTTGCATTTTGATTTTCAGTTTGATCTGATTTTGGTAAAGATTCATGCAGATCATCCTGCCTTGTATCAGAAGACACACCTGTATAATTTAAAAAAATAAATAAAAATCTAGAGTTAAAACTATATTGTAGGTTAAATGTTATTATAACCTACATTTGACTATGAGATTACTTGACTTAAAACTAAAAGACATGACCAAGAAAAGAAAAAAGAAAAAATTTATAAAATGCAGCTTAATTAAAGGGATAAAACAAGGACAACAGACAAAAAGTTATATATACAATTAAAACAATGTTTATTAAATCCCAATATACTAACTTTTGATCACTTGCTAATTTGCTATATCGGGTCTTGATTCCTTCACCTAAGTATATTATTGATCTCTTTAGGACATCTTTTATTTTATTAGTTTTAAATAAAAATACTATCAAAATTCCTGGGTTAAAAAAATATTTTAAAAAAATACACACACCAAGGTAACATAATCAGGGGCGAATATAAGTTACAATATTGGGTTCATTTGAACATGAAATATTCTTGTTTATTCCATCATTATACCGAACAATTCCATAAAATTTAACTTCTAGATCCGCCACTGTAATTTAAGGTTTTTTTCTGGGTTAGTTTCAAAACCTAAATGATGATGTGAACATATATTCAGATGCTTTATGTAAAGCTAAATACTTATATAAAGCAGAAACAGACAGCTACCTTCCAATAATGTTTCCTTTAGCTTTTATTTGCAATTGTTGATAGATGATAGTAATAAAGCTTTAGACTATGTGTGCCAACCAGGGAATAATATGTCCTATCAAAATTTCTTTTATAAATACGTGTCCAAAATTTAATGAAAAAGTTTAGTGCAAATCAAATGTCAAATCTCAAACTCCTATTACATGTAGCCAGTTGGCATGGTGAAATATGGCCCTAATATTCTTCAGAAAAGCTCAATTTCAAAGAAAGGGACATCTAAATTGTTAATATCAATTGATTTCGGCTTCTCTAATATAAGTACATTTTTTTTTACATTATTAATTTATTTTGAAAAATTACATTTAATCGTCCAAATCGGTATATATAAATTTGATCTATTTCAAATTGTCCACTAAAATATGTAATCTTGGAAGGTGAAAGGAAAATATGTAAACCATGACTAGATCAGTGTACATAGTAAAGTTTAACCACAAAAAGAAAAAGAACCCAAAAAATGTTGTACTATTACTTAAAATATATTGTATTTTATGGAAGAAGAAAACTCCACATGATTTTAGGGAAATAATGATTCACTAGTTATGGACAATTTTCAATCACTTTCTTGACTTTTAAATTTGTTTGGGCTTCTTTATTGACTTTAATTAACAAAAAATTATTTTTTTCTTATAAGCCATGAATCTGACTTGTGATTTACGTTCAATAGGGTAAAATGACTAGCAGCTAGATAGACGAACAATTCTAGTCGTCCATCCACTTGAAAAACACACCCTAATGTATTATTTAACGATCGAACGGTGAAGTGTATGGCTGTCTCATCACGTTAAACTATTAGACATAACGTATAACATATCTTTATTTCATCTAATAAAAGCTTAAAACAGTTAGAGAGAATACAGTTTCATTTTCTTAATTATGTCTTCAATATATTAACATAATATAAACTGGAGTAATAATAAAAGTAATAGGAAAAAGGAGAAGTGAGTCACACCATTAGCTAAATCAAGCAGAAAATCAGCAGGATTCATGAAATCAAATCCAGGAACATAACCAATGGATTCAAAATACTCCAAAACATGGCTGTTTTTTCCACAATAAATTGGACACCCTTCACTTAACACAACTTGCTCGACGGTTGATGAATTGTTGTAACAATCGTCCTTCCACCTCGAGCCAACCATCGTAACGTTGCAATAATTCTTTGAGCTGTAGTCGAATCAAGGCCTGAAGTTGGTTCATCGAGTAATAATAAACTAGGGTTTACTAACATTTCTTGTCCAATACTTACCCTTTTTCTTTCTCCCCCCTGAAATTCCTCTGAATAAAGTCCCACCAATTATGCTATTTTTGCACCTTGTTAACCCTAATTCGATGACAACAAACTCTACCTGTTCGATTTTTTCTTGTTTGGTTAATTTTTTTGGTAACCTTAATAAAGCAGCATATGTTAGTGTCTCGAGCACGGTTAAATGAGGATATAATACATCGTCTTGTGTCACGAAACCAATTTTTCGTTTCATTGAACTCGAAAATTGTTGTCCATTGTATGTTATGGAGCCAGTGGATAATTTTCCAGGGAGTCTTCCAGCTAGAGCTGTTAATAAAGTTATCTTTCCACTTCCTGATGGACCTAACATGGCTAAAAACTCACCAGGATGAACTATACCTGTAACACCTTGTAATATAGCGCGATTTTGTTTTCGTTGTGGTGTTGAAAAATAACTTATTCCTTTGTTGCTTTCTAATTTAATGGTGTATGAAACATCTTCAAATTGCAATGTTTAAAATCAGACGTTTAACCATAGTTTAAGCTTTTAGATGAAATGCAATCGTACAAATGAGATGATCATATTAGAGAATATGACGTAACGTACCTTGAGTGTCATGGGACGTAATGATTCGCGAAGAACTGATAACTTGACATGATTTGATTGATGTTGATTATCATCATCAATAGCGCAAGGACTAACTTGATCAGGAGGCTGCATTTCCAACTTCTATTTCTATATAAGAATTAAAATAAAGCTAAGTTTTTTCAAGAATTTTGAATGAGGAAGAAGAAGAGAAGAAGAAAAAAAGGAGAATGGCAGCAAATTAAAGGAGAAAATAAACTTAAATGATTATGGAAAGTGAAGATTAAAGAAGGAAAGGGAAATCACATGCAAATAAAGAATAGACAAAAAGGAGAGGAAATAAGAGAGATTGTGGAAAAAAGCAAATTTCCCTTTCACATTTTCACTTTGTTTATTGTATATGCTTCCCTATTTAGACATGCAACAAAGTTTGTTCATCTCCGACACATCACTATTCTTTATTTCTTCTTTTTTAAAGTATAAATAAGTACTATACCCCAAAAGAAATGACAAGTAGAAAAAAATCAATAATCTAGGTATTGTATTTTCATTAATAAGTTGCACGGCCGCATTCATTTATTGTTTTTAATCTGTATATATATATATATATATAAAATTATGCACATATTAGTACGTGGATTATACAAATGTAATATATTCATTGACTAGTTTTAATTTAAAAGGTTTGAATTTGGTTTCGTCTTTTAGTAATCTAAAAAGTTTCTTCAGTCATTCTATTTCTTTTGTAG
This sequence comes from Nicotiana glauca, assembly GCA_026770625.1. Taxonomy (NCBI): domain Eukaryota; kingdom Viridiplantae; phylum Streptophyta; class Magnoliopsida; order Solanales; family Solanaceae; genus Nicotiana; species Nicotiana glauca. The sequence goes on along the minus strand of MU748365.1, from coordinate 703 downwards.
ATGAAAGGTCATTTTCCTTGCTATGTCCGAGATTAAACTGAAATAAACGTCATATATAATGATTAAATTAACTACTTATACATTTGACCATCGTGCATCTAAGAGGCTAAAATAAGAATTTAAAAAATGTAGAAATATTTAAGCAAACTGTAAAATTTGCAAATTAAAAAACTCAAAAACATCTTACCAACGACAAAGGAATTAAAGAACAACATCTCTTTTTTATTTTGTGGAATATTCGCATGAGGAGAATTTGCCAACTAATAATTTGTGATAACCAGCTCGAAAAGTAGATGAATATTTGAATAGTTGAGAAAGTAATGCATTTCTTTTGGCCAAAATTATGTGCTACAGTTCCAAAAATTTGATTGCAGTAACGTTTGCGGTCCTCTTAATTTGATCAATTTTTAAACACGAGAGATGTTGAGGATATAGTTAGACATGACTCAGATTCTAGTGACGTATTTTAATGTCGTGCGGGCCAAGGTCCAAATCGAACAATATCACTAGTGGGTTGGGCAGTTACATATGGTATCAGAGCCACTCCGTATGCAACCTTGAATGAAGGTAGGACAAACCTCAGCGAGGACGCTGAGTCCCTAAGGGCGGTGTATGTGACACTCTAGGCAAATCCCACATCGACAAAATACGGGTGAGATGCTGGGTATATAGGTAGACATGCCTTAGATTCTAGTAACGCATT
>MU748364.1:0-24460 GCA_026770625.1 Nicotiana glauca | reverse complement strand
GGATATGTTGCGTGCCTGTGTTATTGATTTTGGAGGTTCTTGGGCTGATTACTTGCCTCTTGCAGAGTTTGCTTACAAGAACAGCTATCAATCCAGCATTCAGATGGCCCCGTATGAAGCCTTATATGGGAGACGGTGTAGATCTCCGGTTGGTTGGTTTGAGCCCGGCGAGGCTAGATTATTGGGGACAGAGTTAGTTCAGGATGCCTTAGAGAAGGTGAAAGTGATCCAGGAGAGACTTCGTACAGCTCAGTCGCGTCAGAAGAGCTATGCGGACCGGAAGGTTCGAGATGTATCTTATGCAGTGGGCGAGAAGGTCTTGTTGAAGGTTTCGCCTATGAAAGGCGTTATGAGGTTTGGAAAGAAAGGGAAGCTGAGTCCATGGTTCATTGGACCTTTTGAGATACTTAGAAAGATTGTGGAGGTGGCCTATATGCTTGCTTTACCACCTAGCTTGACGGGAGTTCACCCGGTGTTCCATGTTTCTATGCTCCGGAAGTATGTTGGGGACCCGTCTCATGTATTAGACTTCAACACAATCCAGTTGGATGAGGACTTGACCTATGATGTGGAGCCGGTGGCTATTTTGGGTCGTCAGGTTCGAAAGTTGAGATCTAAGGAGATAGCTTCGGTAAAGGTACAGTGGAGAGGTCAGCCCATGGAGGAAGCCACTTGGGAGATCGAGCAGGAGATGCAGAGCAGATATCCTCACTTGTTTGATACTCCAGGTATGTTTCTTGACCCGCTCGAGGACGAGCGTTTGTTTAAGTTGGGGAGGATGTAACGACCCGACTCGTCATTGCGGGAGTTACCGCCCCGTTTTCCCCGTTTTATGCTTCTATATGTTTCATTATATGTATTTGGAGAATTTGAAGTAATTCGGATAAAGTTTGGTTAGAAATGAGGCAATTGGTCTCTTATTGAGAAGGTTAGTTTGGAAAAGTCAACTGAATGTTGACTTATGGGTTAGAAGGCTCGAACTGAATTTGTGATGATTCGACTAGTTTCGGGGGATGATTTATGACTTAGGAAAACAATCAGAATTGAATTTGGAGGTCTGGTGTAGAATTAGGCTTGAATTGGCTTAGGTTGGATTTTGGCGACTTCAGGACGGTAGGTGAGATTTTGATCCGAGGGTCGGAATGGAATTATGAGAGTTGCAGTAGCTCCATTGGGTGATTTTGGATATGTGTGCAAAGTTTCAGATCATTCGGAGGTGTTTAGGTCGAGTTTAAGATCAAATGCAAGTTTCGGAAGTTTAGTTTAACTTAGGCTTGAATCCGTGGTAATTCGATGATTTTGATGTTTATCATGGTGTTTTTATGTTACGATCAAGTTCGAATGAAATAATAGAACATATTTGTGCATTTGGTTGAGGTCCCGAGGGCCTCGGGGTGAATTCGGATGGCCAACGGGGAATTTTGAGCATGTTTATTGCAGCAGAAAAATTGCAGAGAATTTTACTCTATGCGATCGCATAGGTACGTCTGCGATCGCATAGAAGGTTCAGAGGGGGTGGAGATTTTGCTCTATAGGATCGCGTAAAGGAGTGTGCGATCGCATAGTTAGTGGAACTTGCTCAGTGTGGTCGCGAGGGAGAGTGATGCGATCGCGTAGTAGGAAGAGGCAGAGCTATGGGATCGCATGGCCTTGGATGCGATCGCGTAAGAGGAATTTTCAGGGCCTGATTTTTTGGTCTATGCGATCGCAATGGAGTTGATGCGATCGCATAAAAGGAGACGTCTGGGTAGAACAGTTAAGGGTTAAAATTTGAGTCGCGACCCTCATAATATTTCCACCATTTTTACTCCACCAAGAGAGGTTTTGAGCGATTTGAAGAGGATTTTTAATGGGTATTGCTTGGAGGTAATTCTCTTGACTAGAAAACATCATTTTTATGAAGAATCAACCCTCAAATTCATGAAATTGGGTAGAAATTGTGAAGAACTAGGGCTTTGTTCTTGAAAACAAAATTTTAGGATTTGAAATGCCATTTGAGCTCCGTTTTCGATAAACTTTATATGTACGGACTCGTGGCGAGACGAGGAATCTGTTGGTATGATTTTCGGAATTTTTGGAGAAGTGAGCCCGGGGCTCGGGTTTTACCAACTTCGTGAATTTTAATACTTTCCGAGTATTTTTGATTGGGTTATGTTTCTTTAATTTATATTTATGTATTCGTTGTAATTTTGACTAGATTCGACGCGCGAGGAGGTCGATACGAAAGTAAAAGGCATTGCGGACCATTCTACGGCTGGTTAGAGGTGAGTAGTTGGTATATATGATGGCCGGAGGGTTTGAAACCCCGGCTTATCACATTGTGACGCTATTGAGGGCGTGACTCACATCCCATGGCAGGTGCGGGATTTGTTATGACTGGGGATTGTGACTTGGTCCATCCCGAATAAGAATAATTCTATATTGGCAATTGATACACACCCTGTGTTGAATATATTTGGGCTTAATGCCATGTTTGGGGCCTTGTGCCGACCTTTGGTATCCTTAGAGGATGAATATCATTGTGATAGCATGAATTGAAAAATCATTGATCTCGGTCCTGTGTTTATTCACTGTTATGAACTGCTAAGTCACTTTTTTCTGGAAGTAAATAACTAAAATATATTCTTTTAATGAATTGGAAAATGGGAAAAATAAATTGAAACTGATATGTGACTCATATGCATATTGTGGACTGAGTATGGATCGGGCTGCACGCCGCAGCTAATGTTATGATTATATTGCGCTTGGTCTGAGGGAGCCTCTTGGAGTTTGTACACACCCCCAGTGAGCACCGTCGACGTTAAATGGATCGGGTTGTATGCCACATCGTGTTCTTGTGCATTGCATTGTATTCTTGCATTATAATTGACTGTTATATTTGATGTTGCTTTGCTGTTGGTTCGTAGTTAAGGTGTCGGTCTGTTAGTTTTAGCTTTACTTTGTGGCATTTCGTGGATTTCTTATCTTCAGACATTTTATATGCTTATTACTCACTGAGTTGGTAGTACTCACCCCTACTACCTGCACCTCGTGTGCAGATTCAGGTACACCGGAGGCTTGGCTGAGCAGTCCTTGTCATCAGAGTTCATCAGAGTTGTTGAGGTAGTTGCTTGACGTTCGCAGGACCTGACTACTCTTCCTATTTCAGTTTTATATATATATATATTTCCAGACTTGAGTATTTAATTCAGATATTGTTATCTAGTTCTGTTTAGAGGCTCTAGACTCGTGACCCCAGATCTTTTGGGAGTATTTTTATGAGACTTCGTATTTCTCAGTATTATTCTTCTACAAATATTGGAGTATTATTCTAAAATTAATATATTCTCCTTGAATTGTTGGTTTTGAGATTTATTGTTGAATTGGGAGCGATTGTTAGTCAGGCTTGCCTAGCTTTGGGGCTCGGCGCCATCACGACCGGGTTTGGGTCGTGACACCTCATCGGGTCCAACCACACCTTTTTGAAAAAAAAATAGCCGAAAAATGTCAAAATTTTGATTTTATTATAAATAAGTCAGGTGACGCTATTCTTGCTTAAAATAAGCTGAATATCCCTCGAAAGGACACCGGAAGGCCATTTTTGCAAGAATAGCCACCCTGAGTCAATTCTAAATAATTTGCGGGCACAACCTTAAAATCTCCCTTACAGAAATGATGAAAGGCCGTATCCGCAAAATCAAGTTTGGGTCATCTCTCAACTTTACAAAAAAATAGCCACTTTGTAAATAAGCCATTACATGGCTGGTTTTTGCTAAAATAGCCACAATTGGCATTAAAATTTTCTCAGTCTTGCGCTGGCCTGTGGTGATGCTGAGTCATGCCTCACGGGCCCCAAGATGAGAAATTTTGAGCATTAAGTGTATTTCCTTTTAAACAGAAAATTTTGCAAAAATAGCCACTTTGTGTTTTCAGTCAAAATAAGCCATTACATGGCCAATTTTGTAAAAATAGTCACAATTGACATAAAACATTCTCAGTCTTGCGGAAGCCTATGGCGATGCCGAGTGATACCCCATGGGTTCCAAGAAGTGAAGTTTTGATGTTCTCTTGACCTAGTGTTAATCATCGAGTTTGTAGTTGGAGTCTGCTTCTGTAATTTCTCTTCAAAGAAAACAAATTTGAAAATCCACATACATATCTCTTTATTTTTGCATTAATTTGCAAGAACTACGCTCGGTCTGATTCATGCAGGGTCATGATACGTAGGCAATCCACATAGGATTCGACCATAACAATAGAAAAGAAAAGAAAAAAAAGGAAGAGTCCCATAAAGGCAAAAAGAAAAAAAATAATAGCGGAAAACAAAGAAAGAAAAGGAAAAATCAATGCCTTAATGCTAACATGGTGGTTTCATGTTTTCATTCCAGAAAGGTGGTTGGTTTGTGGTTTCCAAAGTGGTAATTCTTCTCGACAACAAAAGTCAATAGCAAACAATAATATAATTGATATGGTTAGTACCGGTACCCGAAAACAGGTGGATGAACAGGATAATGGGTTGAGTGAAGAGGTGCGGATGTTGAGACAACACATGGCAGATATGTATCTAGCCTGGATGACTGGAAAGGCACCACCCCCGCCACCACTAATGTCTCATGTCGTATCCACTACCCCCGACAAGGAATGCGGGGAGAGCCCTCGGGGTGAGCTTCATACTGGAAGTGAAAAGGTCACAGGAAAAGTAGGGCAAAATGAAATAGCCATGAAGCCGAAAGAACTATACTTAGAAAACATGCCTGGAATGGGAGACCATGGTAACATGTCATACAAAGAATCTTCTGTGTTCCCCGACATTCGCCTGCCCGCGGGGTTCAAAGTGCCAAAATTTAACTTGTACGATGGGATTGGAGATCCGATAATTCACCTGAGGGTCTATTGCGATGAAATGAAAAATGTTGGGGATAAAGATGATTTGTTGATGGCATACTTCAGTAAGAGCTTGACTGGGGAAGCTTTAGAATGGCATAATCGTCATGATGTTGGTAAATGGCCTACATTAGGTGACATGGCTCAAGATTTTGTGCGACATTTTCAGTACAATAAAGACGTTGCCCCAAATTGCTCCTCTCTATCTCAGACTGAAATGAAACCCAAGGAGAGCTTTAAGGATTTATGGCTCAAGTGGAACGAACAGGTTGCTCGGGAAGGTCCTACCATTGACAGAAAAGATGTTGCTAAGCCTCATCCACAACAAAGTCCGATAATTGTTCTTGCCAAACCTGTTCAACCTCAAGACCAACTCCAAACCTATTCCCTGAACAACACCCGATCTTTTGTCCAAACATCAGGTCATAGCCTCCGCCGACGACAGGGTCCGATGGTCGTTCATGCTAAATGCTTTCAACCACAATACCGACCCTGTGAACTTCCACAAATTCCACATAAACCAGCCCATAACATCCATCCATTCATCCCACCACCGAGTCACTCACTGAGGTAGGCACCAGCAGCCCAAAAATCTTGTGTGTCTTCACAGCACTTTCAAGCATACAACAACCCTAGAAAATTGAGGCATGGAGGAAAACAAAAAGAAAATTTCAGGCCCATTGGCGAATCTTACACAAGCTTGTTTGAAAAGTTAAAACATCTCGGCTTGATTAAGCCGCTCCTTGGATACACTTCAGACGCAAAGGCGAAAGGCTTTGATACTATTGTTCGATGCATGTATCACTCTAATGTCCAGGGACATAGCATTGAAGACTGTCGTTCTTTGAAAAGGAAAATAGAAGGAATGATCTGAGAAGGGGTAGTTGTGGTCAGTAACAATGGCAAGGAGCATGCGATTTATCTTGGGAACTTGTTGATCAAAGTCAACAATAGTTTTGGCAATATTGATATGAAACTCAGTGGCTAAGATGCCGGTCATGACCATTGGGAAGACGCTCCATCTCTCAGTCACCCAGAGTGGAGTTTTGGTGGTTTTATTTTGGGTGTCATTTCTGTTGTTCGAGTTATTTCAGGGTTGTAATTCAGACATTGTCTTGGGAGTCAAACCCTTCTATCTTTCCACTTTTCTTTGTTTAGTGTCATTTAGGTTTGTAATTCTAGTCTAGTCTGTTCATTTTGTTGTTTCACCACATCAGTCTAATACAATTCTCTGTTTCCTGCCAGTTCTAGTCACTTCATTTCTAATCATTTTACAATTCTTTCCATGCTGATTTTAGTGACATAACATGTACATAATTCTCGGCCTTATTTAAAAGTCAGTTTAGCAATGAAACAATGTTGAAGATGTAAAGGTACTCGGAAGAAATAAAACATACTGGAATACATTGAAGCCTGAATCAAGTGAAACTGGGGAAAATAGAACATAAAGAAATACTGTGGATATCCATCATGCCTCATCGGTTTAAAGCCAAAGGCAAGAATGCCCCAAGTCTAAAGGAACCATTCGTGGTACCGAGATTGTCGTCCAATGATGTCAGGAATCGGCAAATACAGAAGGCAAATACGTGAATCAATCAAAAAGTGTTTAACTGTGTAGTTCGTACTTGTTATATGTTGAAGATTGGAATGAGGAAGGCATTTTGTTCTGCTATCCAAACACTTTATCCTTTGTTATCCTTTTGAGCCTTATTAGATTTTCTTTCGTATCCCTCTTTCGGAATCAATAACAAAACTCGAGGATTGAATGAGGAAGAAAGTGGAGAAACAAAAAAAGAAAGAAGAAAAGAAAAGAAAGAGAAAAAAAGAAAAAAAAAGAAAAAAAAGAAAAGAAAAGAAAAGAAAAGAAAGAAAAGAAAAGAGAAAAAGAAGAAAAGAAAGAGAAGAAAAAAGAAAGAAAAGAAAAGAGAAAAAGAAGAAAAGAAAGAGAAGAAAAAAGAAAGAAAAGAAAAGAAGAAAAGAAAGGAAAAGAAGATGAAAAAGAAAAGAAGAATGAAAGGAAGGAAAACATCACAATAACAAATGTAGTGGCCTGAACTACGTTTGACTTGATCCCGAAAGGCTACGTAGGCAGCCTCACTGAGGTTCAGTCACAACCAAAGAAAAGTCCAAGAATCCCCAAGAATGAAACTGGGGCAGAAGTTATGGTTGTTGCAGAAACATGGTTCTGAAAGTTGTAATTTAGAACCCACGTTGAATTATCTTGAGCCTTTATACCCTTCTTTCTAAACCCATCCAAAAGCTATATTACGGTCCAAAAAAAGACTTTCCGATCAGTCTTCAAGAAATACCGAGTCAAGCGAGCAAAGGTGAATCACATCAAGGGAAACACTCCAGTCCAAACAAAGAAAACCACCATGGTACCCCAAGATGAGAGAAATCAAAATGAGAGAGTCTTATTGGTGGGCGCGTTGTGTTACTGAATGTTAACTTGAAAGATAAAAGTTGCATTAAACTTCCCTTATTCTTCAGGTGGGTGCCCGACTACTGCGCTTTGGAATGTATTCCCTTGTTCTTCAGGTGGGCTCCTATTTGCGATGCTTGAAAAGTATTCCCTTGTTATCCAGGTGGGCTCCTGCTTGTTGATTTTGAAAACGTATTCCCTTGTTTTCCATGTGGGCTCCTGCTTTATGAATTTTGAAATGAATTCCCTTGTTTTTCAGGTGGGCTCCTGCTTACTGACTTTAAACGATATTCGTTCGCGACCCAGGATTCTATTTTATCATCAATCCAATCCCCGTTCACGTTTTTTCTTTTTCTTATCAATGAATAGATCTTATTCTTCAGGTGGGCTCCTGCTTGCTTTAACTTTGAAAGGTATTCCCTTGTTATCCAGGTGGGCGCCTAGTGACTAACTTTGGAAAGATATTCCCTTGTTCTCCAGGTGGGCTCCTGATTTCAACAAAATAGACGGATAAAGAAGATTTTTCTGCCCCAGTTTGGAGGCTGGGCACAGGGATGAGTGTTAAACTGAATTATTTTTCCAACTATTGTAAGAATTTGAAAGCTTAGTCCTATTATTCAGGGAGGACCTGACAATTCCTAAATTATTTCTTATAAAGGGATTACTTCCACTAAAAAGTCTTAAACTACTCCCCATTATCTAGGAGGGTCCTGACAACTCCTATTACGACTTCTACTATATCTTGTTATCTAAACAGATCTTAAACTACGTCCCATTATCCAGGAGGGTCCTGACAACTCCTAAATTATCTCTTCTAAAGGTATTACTCCGACTACATTTGTTATCAAAAAGTCTTAAACTACTTCCCATTATCCAGGAGGGTCCTGAAAACTTCTATTACAACTCTTACTATATCTTGTTATTTAGTCTGACTTTAAAACCATGTCCCATTATCCAGGAGGGTCTTGAAACTCCTAATTGAAACCTATCTTAAACATGCAAACTTATATTCCTTTTTATGCCAAGTTATGTTTCTTATGATAGTTTTGACATTTAATCTAAGTTCCATTTTCTAGGAGGATCCTGAGAATTTCAAGTCATACGTGTTCGGGTCCTCTATTCCTTTACGGAGGATTTCTCCGAAACATCTGCCCCTGTTTCAATCAAAGAAAATCTTGTCAGTTTTAAATGTGGTGGTTGGTTTGTGGCCTTGTACTTGACGACGATTTCTCTTTCACTTCCCATGATAACTGATTTCCACTTGAATGCCTTGCCTGTTTACTGACTATCCATTTTCCCCATCGTCCTTGTCACAGAAAATACCTCTTCTGTGTTCAAACCCGCATCCCTTACGGCCTGACATTTACCAATTCCTTATTTTCATGAATCTTAAAGCACGACAATTGCCATCCCACTCAAAGTGTATGTTGCTCTTTCTTGACGGATCCCACTAGCTCTGGTCTTGAAGTCTATTGTTCCTTCACTTTCCATGATAACTAACTCACAATCGAGGACTTTGTTTGTTTATTGGTTAACCTCTTTCTTTGTTACCCTTGGCATAGAGAATATCTCCGATCCGTTCACCACCCTTTCTATCTTTGTTGCATTGTTCATGAATTGATATGTACTAAACCCTTGTATTCCAAATGAATCTTCAAGGCATGTCAATTGCCACCCCCTCAAGGTATATATTGTTCTTTCTTGACCCAACCACTGGCCCCGGCTTTGCTCCTTCACTTGTCATGATAACTGATTTCATTTGAAGACCTTAGTCATTCCTTGACTGACTCCTTCCTTTGTCAGAATATACCTCCTCTCCGTTTGAACCCCATACTTCTATTTGTTGTATTGTTCTTGAATTGACACTTTCCAACCTTTGTGTCTCATATAAACTCCAAAGCATTTTAGTTGTTACCAACTTCAATGCTCATGTTACTCTTTTCTGATTTAAACCGCCGGCCTTACCCTTAAGGTTTATTGTTCCATCGCTAACCATGATAACTTTTGATTTCTTTTTGGAAGAGTTCGATTATCATTGGTTTACCATCCTTTGTCGATCCTATCACGAGAAATTCTTTGATCTGTTTACCCCCTCCCTTCATTTATTCTGTTGTTCGCATAGCGAGCCTTTATATTTCCCAAGGATTCCCAAAGCATATTGACTGTTGGCAACTCAATCATGTCTGACATTATTTCCGGACTTATGACAATTTGATGTGCCGGCCAAATCCCATTTCGTGCAATTGGAAAGCTTGGTGGCAAATTTTGAAGTCATTTCTCACTTGTTATGACACAACAGACTCAAGAAAAGAGAATAAAACAAGGTGGGACGAATAGAGTGAAGAAAAATAGAAAGAGACGATTCTTAACAAGAAACCTACAGAGTAGAAAACCGTCAAATGTAGATACCGAATCTAGCAACCTTGACATGCACTTGTAGCCCATTCTGTATAGCAAATCTGATGTTCAGCTCTTGTTGCAATTTTTGCCGTGAAACTGGTCTTCAATGCTCCATTTGCCTGATCTGATTCATAATCCTTAGTCGACTTGTAGTGCCCATAGGGTTTTCACCATCAAGCCTCTCTCATTTTCTCTTAACTCACTGTTGCCTTACGGTGCCTCAAGTAGAAGGACTACCTATTTATAGACACAATTGGGAGGGAATTTCAGATTTTCATTTTACCCAATAGTCCCTATGTTATTTCTGTTTTTTACCTCTTATTTATGACTTGTCTTACAAGTTAATACATCTATTTATTTAAAATTATACTACTGCCCCAATCTAGAAGGTTCTAGTTGTATCTATCATGTTCCTATCCCTTTGAAATACCTATTCTACCCTCACTTCATTTCATTATTTACTAATTCTGATTAAAATACCCTTTTCAATGCCTATAATACACTTGAAACTAAGCTGAAATTACTATTAACCTATTTTAATATTCCAAAAATACCCTCACCTACCCTGAAAAATTACCACCCTTATCCCAACCCTTAAGTTCTAACAGCTATAACCAATCATGATAACTGGTTAAACTAAGCAACAAAGCATTATTATACTAATTAAAATCAGAATACTAGGGAACAAAATTAAATCAGATTAAGATCGGAACTCAGAAGCTCTACTCATAATCAGAACACAAATCGAGGAAGCAATGGCAGAGATCAAAAACAAAAAATTCACCCTAAAATACAACTACAGAATCAACTTAATATAAATGAGTGACTAGTGTAAATTAATTGGCGAAATTAAGAAACCTTCCTAGGTTGTCATTCAATAATGAAGCAGAAGTCATAATATTAGCCTACCTAATAGTAATCATTAACAGAAATAACCTAAATAAGAAGTAAAAACAAAACAAACAGAAAATTATCAAATGCTGATAGATTAACTATATCCTATCCTATTATTATTATCTAAGTATGAACTTGATTGAGGGGGAAAAACTCAACAACACTGACCCAGTGGGGTTTATGACCATACCTGACCAATCACGCACAGGTGTATCTCCAAATATCCAACTCCTAAGCAAAATTGATAGATTTTATGCATGCAAACCAAAGAGGCAGACTCTTGGACTTTGGCCCGATATTCGAAGCATTTTGTTAGGATTTGAAGGCAACCTGTGTAGGATTTGTGTTGAAGGGATAAAGGGGTTCTGAAGTGTAGCTTTGAGACTCATTTGAGGCGGCGGCGATGGAGGGTAAAGAGGAGGCGAGCTAGGGTTTATATGATTTGAGACTGTTTGGGTGAGATTTGAGAGGTGAAAGGTAGATATTCATGGAGAGGAGGTGAAGGGGTTGTTTTGGCGTCAGTTTGGAGGGCAACGGCGTCGGTGCCGCCGGCAAGTGGTAACAGAATTAGGGTTTGGGGGAATGAAGTCTTTGAAAAGAAGAGGGTAACTGAACGGGTGAGGGATTAATTCAGATGTATATATTTGGTTAATTGATTCTGGACCGTTAGATTAAAAGGGATCAACGGTCCAGAACTTTAAAAGCAAAACGTAGTCGTTTGATGGTAATGGGGGGTTGGACCGGGTCGTGTAAGCTTGGGCCTAGACTGGGCGTATAACTTGGGTTGGAACACATCAGATACTAAAGGCCAAATTTCTTAATTGTTTCCCTTTGTTTTTATTTTGTTTTCTTTTTATTCATTTTTCATTTTCGTTCTTTGTATATTTTTTTTTACTTTGTTTTTCTTTTCTGATTTTTGTAGAAATTAAAACAAAACCTTAATTGGACTATTTAACTCCAAAAATCAATTATTAATTAAAATTGCCTTGGAACTATTTTTTGAATTTCTTTAAAATGTTCCAAAATAAATCATTACCTAATTAATACTAAAATGAAAAAATAAAAATCCTAAATGCAAATGCATATTTTTGTATTTTTATATGACTTAACATGCACAACTAACATGCAATCATTTAACACAAAAATTCACAAAATTTGTAATAATAAGAAAAAATCTTTTGTTTGAATTTTATGGGTATAACTCATATATAGGGCAAAAATCACGTGCTCACAGGGGTTCGAAGACAGTTGGCTAAAAATGCAGAAGAACGAGCCCGCATGATTCATCAATTGAGAGAAGAACATGATAACGAGGTCGTCGTATTGAGGAAAAAGGTCATTACCGCAGAAAACAAAATGATCGAACAAGCAAAAGAGTTCAAGGTTGAAAGGGAGCACTGTTATACAGCTTTAATACAATTAGAAATAGACCTGCAACAACTCCATGAGAAAAATCAGCAGAATTTGGAGCCAGGGCCGAACAAATAGGGCGGCTGCTTCAGGAAAAAGGCATAATCGAAGAAAGAATCCTGGCTATTTCTCACTACATCACTAGGAAGTGCCAAATGTGCGAGAACATGACTCAGACTACCTTCTTTGCCTCAGTAATGGTATTTGTGAAAAAGATAATGAGCGACCTAGACAAACTCCAAGGGGAACTTGCATATAGGCCCGCGGCGAGGCCGAACGATGTCCCGTGGGCATTAGGAGCTTTAATGTATTCATGATTGTCATTGGAGTCTGTATTTCATTTTTACTAGAGTGTGTCGGTTATTTGAGTCTGTATTTTCATTTCGAGTCAGTCTGCATTTTCATTTTGAAGTAGAATAGTTGTTGAGAAGTTTTTAGCACTTCTTGTCATTTAGAGTCTGCCTTGGGTCCTTGTAATTGACATGTTTGCTACTAGTAAAATTGAAAATTCCAAAAAAATTGTTGTTGCTATTTTTGCATTTATCTGATTCAGGCAAGGTCACGATACATAGGCAATTTCCATAGGACCCGACCATAGCCATATGAAAAGTAAAATGTAGTGAGAATAAAAAGAAAAAAGAGCGAAAAAATAAAAGAAAAGCGGGAAAGAAAAACAAAAAAAAACAAAAGAGAAGGGAAGAAAAAAAGCAAAAACGAAAAAAAAAGAAAAAAAAAGAAAAAAAAAAGCAAAAAAAAAAAGAGATAAAGGGGGCACGAATAAAAGAAAGAAGTCACAGTCGGGAATAAATCAAGCTGGGATGACGCACGCGGTCGAGCAAATACATACTAGAAACCGATAATTGCCTAGGTGCATTCATGTCCCCAAATGTGCGGTTATCTATTTGTTAATGCCCTAACCACTAACAACGTTGTTGTTGATGATGTGTCCAGACAGGTGGTTCAGCTGACTGGCATTTTGGCAACCCACCCATATAACACCCGCTCCAAGGACATATCAAAAATGGTCAACCAAGAGCTAGAAGCAAGTGTTGTCGACCCGTCTAGGGAAGAAGATGTGGTAGATGTCAACGCCATGAAAGAGGAGATGTATAAGTTGAAACAACATATGGCCGAAATGTACCAGGCCTGGGCAAAAGGACACCCCCTGCCAACCTATCCTGCCAATCATGCCTACATCCCGCCACTGACGAAATCACAAGATCCTCCCACAGTGAATTCTTCTCCGGATTACCCTACCTACCAGCGATACTACGCAACTACTTCCCAAACACCACCACCTCCACCACCCAAACAAATCCCATGCCCTCCACCTCCTACCACTCTCGTGTTTATGGCTCCTACCAACCGTCATATTACAGAGATCTTCTAGTGAACCCCTGTTTCAAACCAAGGAAACCCACTATTACCCACCTGAAACCACCTTCAAACTGCCAGAACCATATCCTTACACTCCCCGTCTGGATATCTCAGCTAAAGAAGAGAAGCCTCCTAAAAACCCTGAGCAGGAAGAAATGATGCGAAAGGTGAAAAGTTTGGAACAATAGTTCAGAAATATGCAAGGTCTAGGAGGATAGGTGAGTGCCGCTTACAAGGACTTGTGCTTGTTTCCTGACGTCCAATTGCCTGCGGGGTTCAAGTTACCAAAGTTTGATCTATATGACGGACATGGTGACCCACTAGCCCATCTGCGGGGATTTTGCAGCAAGATGAGAGCTGCTGGGGGAAGGGATGAGTTATTAATGGCATACTTTAGTCAAAGTCTCAGTGGTGCTGCTTTGGAATGGTACACGCGGCAAGATCATGCTCGATGGTACACATAGGATGATTTGGCCCAGGCGTTCGCAGGCCATTTTCAGTATAACTTAGAGATTGTCCCGGACCGGCTATCATTAACCAAAATTGAGAAGAAGCCAGGGGAAAGCTTCAGGGATTACAGTTTTCGGTGGAGGGAACAGGCCGCCAGAGTTGATCCTTCAATGAAGGAAAGCAAGATGGTAGATTATTTTCAGCAGGTTTTTGGAGCCTACTTATTATGGTCATTTGGTGTCGGCAGTTGGAAAAACTTTTAATGAGGTAGTAAAAATGGGAAGTATGGTAGAAGAGGGTCTCAAGACTAACAAAATTATGAGCTATTCAGCGATTAAAGCAACTACCCAGGGCATACAGAGCGGCACTGGAGGGGCATTGGGAAAGAAGAAAAAGGAAGATGTTACAGTAGTAGAATCAAGAGCTTGGTCCAGGGGTCCATCACCATATTATCACCAACCACGCCCCCACCCCCAAACCTACCCACACAACCCATATGGCCCACCACAATACTATTACCCACCTCCTGCCCCCCACTTCTCTGTTCACCATGCCCAAACATACCCTCAACCTCAGGCACCATGGCGTGCACCCACCCCACAAAATACTTACCATACTCAAAATACCTACCCACCTCCGAGAGCCTACAAAAACCCCACCGGACCCGATTTTCAACCAAATCCTCTTTCTAAAAATGACAGGCTGCAGAAGAAAAAAAGCTTTCACACCATTGGGAGAATCTTACACCAGCTTATACCATAGAATGAGACGTGCATGTTAAGTCCAATTGAACCCAAAATACCAAATCCTCCCCCAAGGAACCTGGACTATTCGGTGAATTGCGAGTATTGCTCGGGTGCCCCGGGGCATGATACGAAGAAGTGCTGGCATTTGTAAACGGCCATCCAGGAGCTCATTGATACCCGCCGAATTGAAGTTCAGGCTCTAGAGACACCTAACATCACTCAGAATCCATTGCCAACCCATCATGAGACTCATATGATTGAGTTAGTGCAAAAGGGGGAATCTAAGAAGCCGTCACAAACCGTGATGATGATCACAGCAAGTGAAGCCAAGTCCTATAAGAAACAAACCATTGGGGAAGAATTGATCAAGGAAGGAGGGACAATTAGGAAATCGGTGGGGGTGATAAAGAAGGAGCTGTTGAACAGCGATGCAGTAAAACAAAAACCAGTCAAAGTGATGGTACCGGGAGCAGTTGCCAAGCCCATTATAATCGTGAAAGGGGCCCACACAGAGCCAGTTATCATTAAACCAGTGACTCAGTTGCCCATAGTCAGTGAAAAGGCCGTCCCATGGAATTACGGCCGAGTGACTGTGACGTACAAAGGGAAGGAAGTTAAAGAAGAAGTTTGTGAAACCCATGGACTGACTCGTTCAGGGAGATGCTTTGCCCCTGAAGAGCTGAGAAAGGTTAAAGTAGCCAAAGACAATCCAGCACCAGTAAAAAGGGCCGTAACTGAAGAAGAGGCTGAAGAATTCTTAAAGGAAATAAAGGCGCAAGGTTATTCCATTGTAGAACAGTTGAGGAAACCCGGTGCAGATTTCATTGCTGTCTCTATTGATTCATTCGGACGAGCATCTCCGGGCGTTGATGAAGATTTTGAATGAAGCTCATGTTCCGCATAATATCTCTGTAAATCATCTGGAGAAAATAGCGAACAAGATTTTTGAGGTTAATAGGGTTACATTTTCTGATGATGAGTTGCCTTTGGAAGGTAATGAGCATAATAGGGCACTTTACCTCACAGTGAAGTGTGAAGACTCTGTGGTTACTCGAGTGCTGATTGACAACGGGTCCAGTGCAAACATTTGCCCTCTCTCCACCCTGGAAAAATTAAAAGTGGACAGTGAGAGAATCCATAAGAATAGCGTCTGCGTACGAGGATTTGATGGAGGAGGAAAGGACACGGTTGGGGACATCGTGTTAGAACTGACAATAGGACCAGTTGAATTCACAATGGAGTTCTAAGTGCTCGACGTGGCTGTTTCCTACAATCTCTTATTGGGTCGGCCCTGGATTCATGCCGCAAAAGTTGTGCTGTCTACCTTGCATCAGATGGTCAAATTTGAATGGGACCGGTAGGAAATTGTTGTGCATGGAGAGGATAGTTCGTATAATACCATTATGCCTTTCGATGAAGCTGAGTACGACAAAGGTCCATGGGTTTACCAAGTCTTGGACACAGTGTCAGTTGAAAAAATTCTGGAAGGAGAGTGTATTCCTAGGCCCAGAGTAGCTGCTGCATCTATCATGGTGGCTTCAGAAATGATAAAGACTGGATTCTTACATGGAAAAGGCTTGGGTGCCTCGTTACAGGGCATCATATAGCCGGTATCTCTTCTTGGAAACTTGGATACTTTTGGGTTAGGCTTTAAGCCTACTACTGCTGACATAAGGCGAGCTAAGCAGATGAAAAAGAGAGCATGGACCCTTCCAAACCCATACCCTGCCTATCCCATTCCTTTGTCCGGCCTGGTACTAAGAGGCGTCCAGCAATGGCAATGCTTAATTCTGTAATGATGGAACCCGACAAGGAGCTGATGGAAAGGTTTGAAAAGCTCTTTGATGAGGTGAATATGGTGGAGGCAGGCGAAGGTCCAAGCAAAGTAGATGTGCAGTTCGTGGGGGCCCGTGCAAAGCTTAATAATTGGGAAGCTACTCCTCTTCCTACCCAGAGGGAGTCGTGGCAGTTAGTTTTGATTTTCCTTTCAGTTTAATCAAGATTATTTCCAAGGTTGTAATTCGGATGCTATGTTCCGTCCGTTTGGATGATTTAAACCTTGTTATCTTACAATTTTAATGAAATGCAATTTCCTTCCTTTTTTGTTCCTGATAGCTTTTATTTTGTCTTTCTTTTATCTCTTGTACAGTCCCTTTTATGCTGGTTTGACTGATGTGTCATGCATGACGAGTCTTCGGCCTAGTCTTGATTATTGATGTGAAATAGTAATACAAGAAATTGAGTATGATGATGCGGTATAATATGATGACGAGTAAGCCTTTGAAGATATTAATAAAGAATTAAGTCAATTTGAGGAAAAACCCAAACCTAATCTGAATGACACAGAGGCAATCAATTTAGGGGATCAGGAGAATGGTCGGGAAATAAAAATAAGTGTCTATTTGGAAGATCCGCTCAGGGAAGAGATAATCAAAGCATTGCTTGAGTACAAAGATGTTTTTGCATGGTCATATGACGATATGCCGGGTTTAAGTACCGATTTGGTGGTCCACAAATTGCCGACTAACCCGGCATGCCCTCATGTCAAGCAAAAGATAAGGAAATTTAAAACATATATCAGTGTGAAAATCAAAGAAGTGGTCACCAAGCAGTTTGATGCGAAGGTCATGCGGGTCACCCGGTATCCCACCTGGTTAGCTAATGTTGTGCCTGTACCAAAGAAGGATGGAAGACCAGAGTGTGCGTTGATTACTGTGATCTCAATAAGGCGAGCCCAAAAGACAATTTCCCATTGCCAAACATCTATTTATTGATTGTCAATTATGCCAAACACGAGACTGGTTCCTTCGTGGATAGTTATCCGGGCTATCACCAGATTTTGATGGATGAGGAATATGCAGAAAAGATGACATTCATCATGCCTTGGGGAACGTATTGTTATAGGGTTATGCCATTTGGGTTGAAGAATGCAGGGGCAGCATATATGAGGGCGATGACCACCATGTTCCATGATATGATACATCGAGAAATTGAGGTCTATGTAGACGACATGATCATAAAGTCAAGGAAGCAATGTGACCATGTTAAAGACTAGAGGAAGTTTTTCCAGAGGCTCCGTAGGTACAACCTCAAACTTAATACAGCGAAGTGTGCATTTGGAGTCCCATCAGGGAAGCAGTTGGGGTTCGTGGTAAGTCGACGCGGTATTGAGTTAGACCTGTCCAAAATCAAAGCCATTCAGGAGTTACCACCGCCAAAAAGCAAGAAAGTGGTAATGAGTTTGCTCGGCAGGTTGAATTATATCAGCAGGTTCGTTGCCCAGCTTACGGCAACTTGCGAGCCTATCTTTAAGCTGCTAAAGAAAGATGCTGCGGTCAGATGTATGGATGAATGTCAGGCAGCATTCGACAGGATTAAGGAGTATTTGGCTAGTCCACCTATGTTGGTTCCGCCGGAGCCGGGAAGACCCTTGATCCTCTATCTGACAGTTTTGGATAACTCTTTTGGCTGTGTACTGGGGCAGCATGACGTCACAGGAAAGAAAGAGCAGGCGATTTACTACCTCCGCAGGAAGTTCACATTTTTTGAGGTAGAATACACTCAGCTTGAGAGGACGTGTTGTGCTTTAACCTGGGTAGCGCAGAAATTGAAACATTACTTCTCATCATATACCACCTATCTCATCTCGCGGTTAGATCCATTAAAGTACATTTTTCAAAAGCCCATGCCCACAGGGAGGCTCGCGAAGTGGCAAATCTTGCTCATAGAATTTGATATTGTCTACGTGACCCGTACTGTGATGAAAGCACAAGCGGTGGCTGATCATCTAGCCTAGAACCTAGTTGATGATGAATATGAACCTTTGAAGACACATTTCCCTGATGAGGAGACAATGCATATCAAGGAATCAGAACAAGATGAAAAACCGGGGTGGAAGTTATTCTTTGATGGGGCTACCAATACTAAAGGCGTTGGGATAGGAGTAGTGCTTATTTCTGAGACAGGGCAGCACTACCCTAATACAGCTCAACTTCGCTTCTACTGCACCAATAACATGGTTGAATACGAGGCATGTATCTTGGGTTTGAGGTTTGCTATAGACATGGGTGTCCAGGAGATCTTGGTCATGGGCGACTCGGATCTTTTGGTGCACCAGATTCAGGGGGAATGGGAGACACGAGACTTAAAGCTCATACCGTACTGGCAATGTTTTCATGAATTTCGTCAACGGTTTCAGTCGATAGATTTCAGGAATATTCCAAGGATTTATAATGAAGTTGCTGACGCTTTGGACACTTTGGCGTCAATGTTGCATCATCCAAATAAGGCTTATGTGGACCCGTTGCAGATTCAGGTCCGAGATCAGCATGCCTATTTTAGCGTGGTGGAAGAAGAACTTGATGGTGAGCCGTGGTTTCATGATATCAAAGAATACCTCACGATGGGAGTATATCCGGCACATGCCACAAGGGATCAAAAGAGAACCATTAGACGCTTCACAAGCAGATTTTTCTTCAGTAGAGGATTGTTGTACAAAAGAACTCCAGATCTTGCTTTATTGAGGTGCATGGATGCTAAACAAGCTACAACTATCATGACCAAGGTACATGCGGGAGTTTGTGGACCTCATATGAGTGGATATGTATTGGCGAAAAAGATTCTCCGAGCAGGTTATTATTGGCTTACTATGGAACAGGATTGTATCAGTTTCGTGCGCAATTGTCATCAATGCCAGGTACACAGAGATTTTATCCCTTCTCCACCATCTCAGTTGCATACAATGTCGGCACCATGGCCCTTCGTTGCTTGGGGAATGGATGTCATTGGGCCAATCGAGCCAGCGACGTCCAATGGGCACAGGTTTATTCTAGTAGCCACTGATTACTTCACTAAGTGAGTTGAGGGGAAAACTTTCAAATCGGTGACCAAGAAGGCAGTGGTCGATTTTGTGTATTCGAACATCATTTGCCGATTCAGAATCCCGAAGGTAATTATCACAAACAACGGTGCCAATCTCAATAGCTATCTGATGGCGGAGATATGTCAGCAGTTTAAGATCATGCAACACAATTCTACCCAATATCGTCCTAAGGCAAATGGAGTGGTCGAGGCAGCTAACAAGAACATCAAGAAGATACTTCGGAAAATGGTTGAAAGGTCAAGGCAATGGCATGAGAAGTTACCTTTTGCCATGTTAGGCTATCGCACTACTGTTCGCACTTCAGTAGGGGCGACTCCTCATTCATTTGTATATGGTACGGAGGCAGTAATACCCACAGAGGTCGAAATACCATCCTTTGGATTATCGCCGAAGCAGAAATTGACGATGATGAGTGGGTCAAACCCGCTTGGAACAATTCAACTTGATTGATGAAAAGAGATTGGCAGCAATATGTGATGGATAGTTATACCAACAGANGGAAAGTTCGCCCCCAACTGGCAGGGGCCATTTGTTGTAACCCGAGTGTTGTCCAATGGTGCATTGTATCTAACAAATGTGGAAGGGAAATGTGTAGGAATGGCTATCAACTCTGATGCAGTCAAGCGATACTATATATGATTTTTTATCTAAATGTACCTAATTGTGTTTGGTGTGTTTTGAGATTGAAATGGCGAAGGTATTTTGTTCTGCTATCTAAACATTTTATCCTTTGTTACCCCTTTGAGCCTTATTTTATTTTCTTTTGTACCCCTCTTTCGCAATCAATAACAAAACTCGGAAGCCCAAGAGGGGAAAATCAGCAGAGAAACAAGAGAAAAAATAGTGAAAAGAAAAGAAAAAACAGAAAAGAAAAGAAAGGAAAAAGAAAAGAAAAGAAAAAGAACAAAAATGAAAAAAAGAAAGAAGAGAAAAGAAAAAGAAAAGAAAGAAGAGAGAAGGAAAAGATCGCAAAAACAAAGCAATTCCTATGACCTGAACTACGTTTGACTTGATCCTGAAAGGGTACGTAGGCAGCCTCTCTCTGAGGTTCAGTCACATCAAAACAAAAATCCAAAAGTCCCCCAAGAAGGAAACTGGGACAGAAGTTGTGGTTACTGTAAGAAGGCCGATTCCGAAAGTTGTAATGTTAAACCCATGTTGAATTATTTTGAGCCTCTATACCTTTCTTTCTAACCCTATCCAAAAGCCCACATTACGGTCCAAAGAAAGACCTTCTGATCAATCTTCAAGAAGTGCCAATGCGAGCAAGCAAAGTTATTCATGTTAGGGGAAACACTTTGGTACCAGAAGAAAAATGATGAAAATGAGAGAGTCTTATTGGTGAAAACCCCCCACGGGCACCATAGAGCGACGTGAGTTGAGAGAAATAAAAATGAGAGAGTCTTATTGGTGAAAACCCTCATGGGCACCGTAAGGCGAAGTGAGTTTTGAGAGATATAAAAAATGAGAGAGTTATCGGCGAAAATCTTGACGGGCACCGTAAGGCGAAGGTGAGTTTTCAGATGGGCAAATGAAACAAGTCTGTGGTTGAAAGCTACGCAAAACAAGGCAACACGAGCAAGGTTTGGGTTTTGGTGAAAGTCAGATTATAAAAGTCTGGAACAGCAAATGTGGCAATTAAAAGTTGATTGGTTGGATAGACTAGACTGGTTAATCCAAAATGGATGACATGATCAATGGTACCAGCCGTTCCACTCAGATAAGTCCTATCCTTTTCTCTTCATTACAAATCATCCGTTTTCAAAGTCATTCTATCCTTAATCTTCGAGGTCATTGCATTTCATTCTCTTGGAGTATGTCTATAAGATGTTTCAGTGTCAGTTCTGTTCAAAAACAAAAAGGAAGGATATCAAGGCTATCTACCAGTTTTCCAGTTATATAGCGCAACAGGGCCGGAATATATCAAAGATATCAAAAGAAAAGTATGAAATGAAGGACCGCTGGAAGTTCCATCAGTGGGTTAATCAAATAATTGTGGGGGAGAAGCAAAGTTTTATAAAAAGGGTCAGAAACACAAAACAACAATACGGGATAAAACATTTGGATCATCAAAATCAGGGGGTTGAAAGTCAGTCAGGAAGTCGAGGGGTTTCAAGGCAAGTCCAGGGAAACAAGTTGGAGCGGAGTTGGAAGCAGGCAATATGCCCCAACAAGAATGCAAGTAGCTAACAACCATTTACATTAACAGATCTTTCTTTGATTGAGACAGAGCCAGAAATTTTTCTTTGTTTGTCTATTTTGTTGCAATCGGGAGCCCACGTGGAGAACAAGGAAGTTGTTTTCAAATATCAGCAGTCAGGCGCCCACTTGGAGAACAAGGGAAGTATAATTCAAAATTTAGCTTTTAATTTTTAATATTTGATAAGATGATTTACCCAGCCACCAAACCGGGGTAGAAATTTTCTTTGTTTGTCTACTTTGTTGCAGTCAGGAGCCCACCTGGAGAACAAGGGAATACTTTTCAAGTTCAGCAATTAGGAGCCCACCTGGAGAACAAGGGAAGTACAATTCAAATTTTAGCTTTCAATTTTTAATATTTGATCACATGCTGTACCCTGCCACCAAATTGGGACAGCATATTTTCTTTGTTTGTCTATTTTGTTGGAGTAAGGAGCCCACCTGGAGAACAAGGGAATACTTTGGAAGTTCAGCAATCTGGAGCCCACCTGGAGAACAAGGGAATACATTTGAAGTTCAGCAGTCAGGCGCCCACATGGAGAACAAGGGAAGTACAATTCAAGGTTTAGCTTTTAATTTTAATTTTGATAACATAATGTGCCCAATCACCAAACTGGGGTAGAAAATTTTCTTTCTTTGTCTATTGTTTCTGCAGTCAGGAGCCCACCTGAAGAATAAGGGAATACTTTTCAAGCAATGCAGTCAGGAGCCCACCTGGAGAATAAGGGAATACTTTTCAAGCATTGCAGTCAGGAGCCCACCTGGAGAACAGGGGAATACTTTTCAAGCGTCAGCAATCAGGAGCCCGCTGGAGAATAGAGGCACATATTTCAAATTTTAGTAGTCAAGCATCACTCGGAGGAATGGCAAAACATCTCTGATCACAATGGAAGGCAAGAATAAGGATTCCTTCGGAAGAATGCAAGTTCAAGACAATACAAGAGCAAGTTTGAAAACATAGATAGGACCCTTTTGTAATTCATAGATCATAGCTTAGGCTAGCTTCTTTTATTTTAACACGGTGTAATAAGGAATTCCGCGAGCAGTAGCAGCAGCAATCGTAGTGAAATCACAGCTCCTGGTAGTCCCAACTACCAGACACTCCCGAACTACATTGACCTGATTCCTGTTTAGCCCAGGATATGTAGGTGACCTCCGAAGTAGGGTGCGGTCAGCTCTTTCAAAAATGCTTCACACGGAATATTCGAACGAGCAAAAATCGCTCGTTTCCGCTCACTTATCTTTGCACAAAAAGTCTTCGTGTTTCCGGGCAAAGAGGGGCAGCTGTGAGCACGTGATTTTTGCCCTAAGCTAATTATTCCTAGAAATTCAAACAAACCAATTGCTTTATTATTTTACAATTTTTGTGAATTTTTTGTTGTTTTCTGGTAATTGGTGCATTTTATTTGTGCGTTTAATTCACATGAAAAATACAAAAAATTTTGTTTGGTATTTGTTTGGAGTTTAATTTCATATTTTAGTATTGATTGGTAGTAAAACGGTTTACATATAAAAAATGACAAAAAATGGTTCTTCGCACTTTTATTTTAATTCGTGGAATTAATTTTAATTTTAGTTTAAAATTAGAAAGTAGTTAATTATGGAAATTAAATAATATCATATTAGAGTCAATTCGAGTTTTCATTTAGCATTTAATAAAATCAAAATATATAAAAAATATACAAAATAAAAATCAGAAAAAGGAAATAAATAAAAAAAAGAAGAAAACAAAAGGAAATAAGCAAAAAGGGGATGCCCGGTTTGGGCTTGACTGCAATAAACCCAGCCCAAAAGAATTCCCCACCAGAACCCATTTCGAACCAGTCCCAAACCCCCTGACCCAGTCCGCCCCCAGCTAAATTAAGCAACGCCGTTTTGGGCGTCAATCAATCCTGGCCCTCCATTCTTTCTAATCCAACGGACCATGCTCACTCGTGATCAATTAATAAATTTGTCCGAATAATACTCATTAACCCCAGACAGCTTCATCTTCCTCGTATCTCTCTCCTGTATCTCGCCGGAGCTGCCGCTGCCGGCGAACGCCACCACCTCCAAACCACCCCAAAATTACATCATTGGTTCTCCTCGTTCCCCTCTTTCCAACCGTGCCCTTGGTTTCTCTCGAATCAATGCTTAACCCTTCGAATAACAGTTTAAAATTTTTCGGACACGACATCACTTGTTCTAAATTAACCCAAATTCACACCATGGGTTCTCTTCACAACCCTCTACACAAATCCTCAATCAGTTTTCTTCAAATCGTCTCCAGGCATTTTGAATTTTGAGTTGAATTTGGCCGGAAACCCTAAATTCCCTAAATCGGCCGAGTTTGGTACTGCATGGTCTTTTCTCATCCCTCGTGATGAATTCAAGATTATGGGCACACGAATTTCAGTGGAATTAGTCACGCTCTTGAGTTTGGAAACCGCCCATTGTCGACGCCCCCTTTTTCACCCCAAGGCGGAATCGGATTTACGACATTATGGACAAAATAACTCTTATTCCCTTTTGAGGGACCGGGTTATGGAATTTGAAGAGTCGCCACCCAATGATTACAGTGCATTAGGACACTTTTTAGAGGAAAGAAAGGATTCGAAGGAAAACCAGAGTTCGGGTAAGGGCTTGAGGTTATCTCGAGGGGAAGGTGTTAGGCACCCCTCAAGATCCACTAGTGTGGTTGCCGGCCATGCTTAGTTGTGACTTTAAGAAGAGTAAGAGTAAAGAAACAAGGTTTGCATATAAGGAATACAAATAAGTTGAAAGTTTTGAAAGGAAAGAGAGAAAAGATGCAAATGCTTTTTGGAAAGAAAACGTAAA
>MU748361.1:10598-36953 GCA_026770625.1 Nicotiana glauca | reverse complement strand
ACTCCATGGGGAACCTATTGTTATAGGGTCATGCCATTTGGTTTGAAGAATGCAGGAGCAACTTACATGAGGTCCTTGACTACCATATTCCATGACATGATGCACAAAGAGATTAAGGTGTATGTTGATGATTTGATCATTAAGTCTAGAACGCAAAATGATCATGTACAAGACTTAAAGAGGTTCTTTGAAAGGCTACGAAGGTACAATCTCAAACTCAATCCAGCCAAATGTGCATTTGGAGTTCCTTCTGGGAAGCTTTTGAGTTTTATAGTTAGTCAAAGAGGCATTGAGTTAGATCCCTCCAAGATAGAGACCATTCGAGATCTGCCTCCCCCGAAGAATAAAAAAGAAGTCATGAGTTTGCTCGGGAGGTTGAACTACATTAGCAGGTTCATTGCACAACTTACAACCACATGTGAGCCTATTTTCAAGTTGTTGAAAAAGAACACAGCTATCCAGTGGACATATGAGTGCCAAGAAGCTTTTGATAAGATCAAGGAATATTTGTCAAATCCTCCTGTTTTGGTCCCGCTAGAACTTGGTAAGCCTCTATTTTTATATCTGTCAGTAACGGATAGTTCTTTTGGTTGTGTTNTAGGCATTATCTTTTGGCCTATACAACTTACCTCATATCCCGAATGGATCCCCTGAAGTACATTTTTCAGAAGCCGGTGCCAACTGGCAGATTGGCAAAGTGGCAAATCCTGCTTACAGAGTTTGATATTGTTTATGTCACTCGCACTGCCATGAAGGCGCAAGCTTTGGCTGATCATCTGGCAGAAAACTCTGTGGATGATGAGTATGAATCTTTGAACACATACTTCCCAGATGAAGAGTTTAATTTAGTTGAAGAAGCAGTTCAAGATAACAGTCAAATTTGGAAACTATACTTTGATGGGGCTGTCAACATTAAAGGCGTAGGGATTGGGGCAATTCTCGTATCACCTACTGGGCAACATTACCCTGCCACAGCACGACTTCATTTCTTCTGTACAAACAACACTGAAGCTTGCATCATGGGTTTGAACATGGCAATAAACCTAAATATGCATGAACTGTTGGTGATGGGAGATTCAGATTTTCTTATTCGGTAGGCTCAAGGTGATTGGGAGACTCGAGACATCAAGCCCATTCCATATAAACAATGTGTGGAAGATCTTAGCAAGAGATTCAAGTCCATCGAGTTTAGATACATTCCCAGGTTTCACAACAAATTAGCTGATGCCTTTGCCACACTGGCCTCAATGCTTCCATATCCGGGTAATACTCACATTGACCCATTAGAAATTCAAATTCGGGATCAACATGGTTATTGCAATACAATTGAGGAAGAAATAGATGGTGAACCATGGTACTGTGATATTAAACAGTTTCTGAAAACAAGAGAATATTCAGAACATGCTAATAGGGATCAAAAGAGAACTATTAGGCGACTCTCTAATGGTTTCTTTTTGAGTGGGGAAATCCTATACAAAAGAACCCCAGATTTGAATTTATTGAGATGTGTGGATGCCAAAGAAGCTGAAATGATTATGAATGAGGTGCATTCGGGAGTTTGTGGTCCGCATATGAATGGATATGTTCTAGCAAAGAAGATCCTTCGGGCAGGATATTATTGGCTTACTATGGAGCGAGATTGCTTTCGTTTTGTTCGCAAGTGCCACCAGTGTCAGATTCACAGTGATTTGATTCACTCACCTCCTTCAGATTTGTATCCTATGTCGTCTCCTTGGCCTTTTGTTTCTTGGGGAATGGACGTCATCGGCCCAATTGAGCCAAAAGCTTCAAATGGGCACAAATTCATCTTGGTTGCAATTGATTACTTCACCAAATGGGTGGAAGCTATTACATTGAAAGCAGTTACCAAGAAAGCAGTAGTAGACTTTGTTCACTCCAACATCATCTGTCGTTTTGGTATTCCAAAAACCATTATTACAGATAATGCCGCTAATTTGAATAGTCATCTGATGAAGGAGGTATGTGAACAATTTAAAATTGAGCATCGCCATTCTACTCCTTATCGACCCAAAGCTAATGGAGCTGTTGAAGCTGCAAATAAGAACATCAAGAAGATTCTTAGGAAGATGGTCCAAGGGTCTAGACAATGGCACGAGAAATTGCCTTTTGCTCTTTTGGGATATCGGACAACTATTCGTACATCAGTTGGTGCAACACCATACTTGTTAGTTTATGGCACTGAAGCGGTCATACCTGCTGAAGTTGAGATTCCCTCTCTCCGAATAATTGTTGAAGCTGGGATTGAAGACATTGAATGGGTGAAGTCACGATTAGAACAGTTGAGTTTGATTGATGAAAAGCGTTTGGCGGCAGTTTGTTTTGGTCAATTATACCAACAAAGAATGGCACGCGCTTACAATAAGAAAGTGCGCCCAAGAAAATTTGAGGTAGGACAGCTTGTTTTGAAACGCATCTTTCCACACCAGGAAGAAGCAAAAGGAAAGTTCGCCCCGAATTGGCAAGGTCCCTACCTCGTCAAGAAAGTATTGTCGAAAGGAGCTCTACACTTGGCAGATATAGAAGGAAAGGCGACAGACATATCCGTCAATGCAGATGCGGTCAAGAGATACTATGTCTGACATGTTTCTATTGGGGCATTTGGTTTATATTTAGCATTCTCAGGTTGGGATGACGAAAGGCTATCATTCTCGCTACCCAAACACTGTTCAACCCTAGTTAGCCCTTTGAAGCCTTGTTTATATTTCTTTGTGTTTACCCTCTTTTGGAACCAATGTACTTAAAAAAAATCATTATCAAAACAAGTTCATGTTTTCCTGAACTACGTTCGACTTGATTCCGAAATGATACGTAGGCAGTCTCTCTCTGAGGTTCAGTCACACCAAACAAAAACCTACATTTCCCTAATATTCAAAGAAACTGGGGCATGTTTTTATTTTATTTTCAATGGTTGATCCATCAAATGGTTCCAAAAGTTGTAATTCAGTTGAGTAGTTCTTTTTACCTTCCCCTTTTAAGACCTTCTAATCAGGTTTTGAGAATGCTAAGTCAGTACACTGCGAGCGGCACTTCAACCATGGCAAAGAGAGAAAAATAAATGAAAGAGTCTTATTGGTGAAAACCCTCAAGGGCACTATAAGGCG
The DNA here is from genome assembly GCA_026770625.1 of Nicotiana glauca. NCBI lineage: Eukaryota > Viridiplantae > Streptophyta > Magnoliopsida > Solanales > Solanaceae > Nicotiana > Nicotiana glauca. The sequence goes on along the minus strand of MU748361.1, from coordinate 33,831 downwards.
ATGGCGAGTTGAGAAAAACAAATGAGAGAGCCTTATTGGTGAAAACCCTCACGGGCACTATAAGGCGATGGAGAGTTGAGAAAAACAAATGAGAGAGTCTTATTGGTGAAAACCCTCAAGGGCACTACAAGGCGATGACGAGTTGAGAAAAAGGAAAATGAGAGAGGTCAATTGGTGAAAACCCACAAAGGGCATCGTTGATCGATTTTAGGTCTTCTTCTTATATCCTGGCACAAGCATGGTTAAAGAACTCAGTTTCAATTTGACGTCTACAACAAATTTTGAGAATTAGACGATTTAAATGGATCAGGCATCCAGTCCAAAGTGCATGTCATGTTCATTGAAGTCAGCATATTCCTCCAGATAAGTCCTTTCTTATTCTTCCCCTGAAAGGGACGCTTCTTGATTAAGTTGTAATGCTTATTAGTTCACCTACTTTCTTTCTTTCGTACTATTATTTTTGAGTCCCTTTCAATTTAATTTTGTCAAAGCAAAGCAAAGAAAAAGGCCACAAAATTGGTTACAGTTTCCCCATTATATGAAGCAAAAGTTTCTGGGCATAAACAATATGGGCAAAGCCATAAAGCCGACTTTGATATTTCTTGGCAATCAAAAGGGATTGAATTACTTAGAAATGTTTCAAGGGCAACAAAGGCTACTCATCAAAAGTTGTTTTGGGGAATAAAGTTGTTTGCACCATAGATACGAATGGTGATAGGCGCAAAATAGTCAGGTGTTGATATTGAGAAAGAAGATCTTCAGAAAGTAATGTCAAAATCTCCCAGCAATTTGTACAATCATTGACAGGGTCGGGTTTTCCTAACAAGTGTAATGGACACCAGTTCAAGTCGCCCAAGAAATCAAGGCCACAAACTGACCACCATTTTAAAACTAACGAATCTTTCTTTGTTTAGAACAGAAACAGAATAGTTTAGTGAAACAGTTCATGGATAGACGAACACTACCAAGTGAAGTTCTCAAATCCATGATTTCCTTCCAATATGCACGTACGCATGTTATTTTTAGTTTCATTATAGGGGATCAACACCCTATCTTCAACACAGGGTACTACATCCCCTGGTTGCATTATTTTCTATATAGGGTACGACATTCCCTAGTAGCGTATCAGAGTGCCACGAGCCTCATTTTATTGCCAACACAGGGTACTACATCCTCTGGTTGAACTTCTTGTTGCCAACACAGGGTACTACATCCCCTGGTTGCATTATTTTCTACATAGGGTATGACATCCCCTAGTAGCGTATCAGAGTGCCACGAGCCTCATTTTATTGCCAACACAGGGTACTACATCCCCTGGTTGCACTTCTTGTTGCCAACACAGGGTACTACATCCCCTGGTTGCATTATTTTCTACATAGGGTACGACATCCCCTAGTAGCGTATCAGAGTGCCACAGCCTCATTTTATTGCCAACACAGGGTACTACATCCCCTGGTTGCACCTCTTGTTGCCAACACAGGGTACTACATCCCCTGATTGTATTATTTTCTACATAGGGTACACATCCCCTAGTAGCGTATCAGAGTGCCACGAGCCTCATTTTATTGCCAACACAGGGTACTACATCCCCTGGTTGCACTTCTTGTTGCCAACATAGGGTACAACATCCCCTGATTGCATTTTTATTTTCTACATAGGATACGACATCCCCTAGTAGCATTTTGGAGTGCCACGAGCCTTATCTTATTTCCAACACAGGGTACTACATCCCCTGGTTGCCTCTTTCTTGTTAACACGGGGTATAACATTCCCTATTATTTAAAAAAAAGAAAAAAAATAGAAAGTCTTTTTCAATTCTTTATTTTGCAATAGTAATGTTAGTTTAATGTGTTTTCAATAACTCACAAAAATTTACTAGTGCAAACTGGGGCAGAAAATTTTTGTTCATTTTGTTTGTTTGTGATGGCTTGTAGGTTTTTCTGCAAAGCACGGATTGGATGTGCAAGAATAAGATTCCAGTTCTTTCCAGAGAAAGTGGAACGTTTGATCTCAATACCAGCCGCAACCAACTTTGGCGTAATGCATGCAGAGACATATGGTCAAGATCTTTCTTCCCATCATCGGATCAAGAATCAAGCCTGGGAGAAAATTTTATAGTCTTTTCCATCGAGGGCATCAAGTTTCAGTCTAAAGTCAATGGGAGAAGCAACTCAAAAATCAATACAAGACTCCTGATTGCATTTAGATAGGAATTTTGTAACTCTTAGATTTCAAGAATATGTAATTTTTCTTTTCATTTTGATGTAATAGTAGGAACCGCGGATCGGAACCTCGACGGAACGTGAGTGGACTCTCCATCTAAGTATACTCCATCACTCTTCTTTCTATTTGAACTACACGTGGCATGATTCCCTTACAACCCGGGATATGTAGGCTGCCTGAAACCAAGGCTCAGTCGCACCAATTCCTTTATCTTCTTTTCCTTTTTAAATAATAGTGAGGCCAAAAATTAGTCACCTTATTTATTTTTCTTTGCCTGAAAACTCTTCATGTTTTCAAGCAAAGAGAGGCATGCTGTGAACAACTAATTTTTTACCACACTCAAATTTTATACTATTTTAGTATAAATATCTCTTTAAGGTCTGATCTTAATAAAAGAAAACTACAAAAATAATAACATTTTTAGGGTATGAATTTTCTTTTATATATATATATATGATTTCTTTTAATTAGAATTATAATAAATAAGTTAGCTTTAGTATTATTTTTTTTTTAGCATAATTTAAACTACAATGTAAATATTTAATTTTCTTATATATATAATATTTAAGTATAAAGTAGCTAACTAATATTTTTAACTGTTTGCATTTTACTTTTTAATTTCTTCATTAAGAAAGATAAGTTATTAAACAAAATAAATAAATAAATAAGAAACCTAACTCAGCTAATTAATGAAAAGCAAAAAAAAATTAATAATAATAAATAAATAAATAAAACGAAAATAAATAATATAACAAAAAAAGGGGATAAATCTTGAAAGATTCAAAAAAAGATTATCCTAACTACTTACCATGATCTTCTCAACCTCATTCTCCCACTCCAACTCCAACTCTAACTCCCTCCACACATCTATATATATGAGGACACTCTTAGGAAAAAGAGGGGAGAAGAAAAACGTAAAAAAAGAAGAAGAGAGAAGAAAAAGAAAGAAACGGAAGAAAAACAGAAGAAAAGAAAGAAGCAAAAAAAGGGAACGAAACTGGAAACAATAAAAGGGCAACAAAATTGAGAGGAAACAATCTGAAGAGATTTAGGAAGCAAAAAAAAAAAGTCAAAATTCGGGTTCAATTCGTGATTCCGGTGGTGGTTAGCTTTTGTCCGGAAAAGTTTGATCACCAGAGCTTCATTTTAAACCTTGCTCATCCAAGCAAAGAATTATATTCACTGATTTCCTTTTATTAATATTGAAAAGCTTCTTAAGGTTCGTTACTTCTACTCTTTTCCTTAACATTAATTAATTTAGCATTTATTTATTTTTGTGACATGGTTGAAGTACAGATTTATATAATGATTGGTTAAAATCTTATTAGTTAGTTCCATGCTTTTAGTCTAATACATGAATTTTTTTAAATTTTTTATTTGTGAATTCAAAACAAACAGCCAAACATGCTAAATGAATATAGTTGTATACTTTTATTATTTGAGTTCTACTTAGAAAAGACATCAATTTAAGAAGTAATAAAGGGAATAACTTTGATGTCGGGAAAGGTTTGGGCCTAAATCTAGTTGAAATTTTAGAAGATAAATCAGATATATAATTATTTGAGTCGATTTGATCGGTTGAATCTTTATTTGGTTCTCCTACAAATTTAGGATCTCTTTTTCCCATATTAATTGTCTAGTATTAGGATTTTTTTTATAGATTGTGTAGTTAAAAATAATAATAAAATTCGCTACTCTATATCTAAAATTATATCTACTTTTATTTGAAGAAAAAAATATTCCTAAACCATACTCTATTCACTGTTAGAGTCAAACTAGTTTAGAGGTAAAAAATAGTTTTCTTGCTAAAACGTTAAATTTGAAAGAGAATATTCTCAGTATGCTCTACTCTTTCTATTTTCTTCAACATAGGTAAAGAATATATGTGTAGATATTTCCATAGTCCTTTTAAAAATCATCAACTTTGCATATATATATATATATATATTCTTCAATGTAGAAATTTACATAACATTTTGCATAGTAACTTTTGTAAAAATTGCAAGCTGTAGTAAAAGATGAAGTAGTATTAGTATATAGTTGTTGTGAATTCCTTCTAATATGATAGACCGAATATCCTGTATGTGCGTTAACTTTAAGTTGATTCAGCTAGTTCGTTTTACTTCTTTATTTAATTTTTACTTTTAAATCTTTTTTAAAAAAAATATTGAAAACATATAATTAAATATCTCGAATCTAAAAGAGACAAAATAAATGGAATACTCTAAGACATTAGAAATCTTTAGATATATTTTACATGTTATTCCATGTGTTCATATCCAAACCTTGGATTGATATACTTAAGTAATAAAAGAATCATGTGTGCATTCTTGCGTCGTGATACCTTTAAATATAAAAATAAAATATTTTTAACCATGTGTACATGTCGTACCTTGGTTTAGTATCTATCTTCAAAGAAATACCTTGTGTGCATACCGCATCTAGGCCAAAATAATTAATAAAAATATAATAAATTAAGTGAAGTGGTAATGGACAAGCTATAATCAATAAAAAATACAAGAATAGTCAAGAATTGATTTAAGCCTTACATTAGTCAATAAAAGCGACCATTCTAGAACTACGGGACTCGAGGGGTGCCTTACACCTTCCTCTCGGTCAACAGAATTCCTTACTCAGTCTTCTGTTTTCGTAGACCATAAATAAGAGTCAAATCTTCCTTTTGAAAGGGATTTGAATAAAAGGTGACTTGGAACACCAAAACTCAATTTCAAGTGGCGACTCTAAATAATAAATAATCCCTTTTCAAAACGTCACTTCAATTGGAAAAACTCTTCTAACTCAACCTCGTAATAGGGTTGTGGGGGAAAAAGAGGTGTGAGAGGCCCAGATCACGTTTTGAAAAGCCATTGCCCAGACTCGATGTCTGGTTTGAGCTCAGCCGCTGGACAATGAGAATTTTATCATGAGCCTGATTCATTGGGCCAATATTCATTAAATACTTTCATAAGTTTAGCCATTCTAAATGAGATAATTGCTTAGGATTTATTTCCTCTTTATTATTAGAGACGAAAAATAGAAAATATAATTCACTTTAGGAAATACCTATTAAAAAAAACGAGATGAGCCTCGCCAAACAAAACAAAAAAATTGTGGGGCCCTCGATAAATGTTTATACAAAATACTTAGACTTCGAGATGGGCTGTTTAGCAAATTTCACGGCCCTCCCCAAATAATAACACGTTAGTCACTTTAAGCACGTTTTTAATAATCTTACTTTCTTAAATACGGGTGCACATTGATGTGACCCAAATCCAAATCTCAACGGAGTCTAAATGTGTTGACAACCACGGGTGCACTGGTGCGACGTGGTTCGAGACGCATTTTCACGACGTTACAATTCTTATTAAAACGAAAATAAAAGCGGATTACTAATAAAAGGCACATAAGTTAGAACATGTTTTGAAATCAGATAAAAGCAAATACAACAGTTGAGCGACCGTGCTAGAACCATGGAATTCAGAAATGCCTAACACCTTCTCCCGGGTTAACAGAATTCCTTACTCGGATTTCTGGTTCGCAGACTGTTAACAGAGTCATAGTTTCCTCGGTTCGGGATTCAACCGGTGACTTGGGACACCATTAATCTCCCAAGTGGCGACTCTGAAATCTTAATAATAAATCTCGTTCCGATTGTCCTTTAATTGGAAAAACTCTTTTATGCCCTTGCGGGTGTAGCGAAAAAGGAGGTGTGACAGCTCTGGCGACTCTGCTGGGGATAAGGACCCAGAACTTCGGTTCAGGGTTCAGAATTCGAGCTTAGATATATTGTTGTATTTGGCTTTATTGATCTGAATTTATTACATGTTTGGACCTAATGTGCAGAATATTGCTTTTTACCGCTTTGATATTATCTGAACTGTATATATAGAATTTTTACGAAACCCTTCTCTTCTCATCTCTGGGGATGTGCTTACTGGTTGAGACTCCCTATTCTGTTAGTGTCATACCTTGAAATAAGAAAGAGGCCGGACAAATTACTAAGTCGGATGGCCTTTTGGTTTCCGGTACGTAGCCCCCTCCTCGACTCGAGTTGTCCGCTCGGGTACACAGTCTAGAACATGTACATAGGTTTTGAACCTAGAATAACTCAGCCTCATGTCAGATCCCTAGTAGGAACGCTTATCTGCATCATGTGCATTTTGACTTAGGGGGCTCAACACAGGGGTTGGGTCCGTCTAGGACAGGTGTACCCAAAATAAAAGACCATCCTGAAGCATTCTATGTGCTACATGTTGCATTCATTAAAGGACAAAAGGATCATTTGGCGGACCAATGATAGCTGAGGGCAAATGAAAAAAAATAAAAAAAAGGGGAAAAAACAATGAAAAAAAATAGAAGGAAAAAAGAGGGTGAAGTGTAAAAATAAAGCAAGTAGGGCTCAGTTATATTTTTTTTTTGTTACTTTTTGTTAAGAAAAGACAAAAAAAAATGAAAAATTCAAAAAAAAAGATTTTATACTTTTTTATCATTTTTCAAAAATCAAAAATCAAAAAAAAAGAGGAAAAGAAAATCCAAAAAAGAGTTGGCATGTTTCATCATTTTCAAGGAAAAGACAAAAAAAATTATGTTTTCTCTAAGTTAGTTATTTCGTTTAATTTTTCGCCCGTATCCAATCTGCACGAACTACACAGGTTTGATTCTCACCGGGTGTGAGATACATAGGCAACCCTCGACGGGTCCAACCATCCCTTTTCAAAAAATATAGCCAAAAATGTTAAAATTTTCATTTTTTCATAAATAAATCGGGCGATGCCGTTTTTGTCAAAAATAGCCGAATGCTCCCAAAGGGACGACGGAAGGTTGCTTTTGTGAGAACAGCCACATTTGGTCATTTGTTAAAGATTTTGATCAGTTAGCCAATGCAGCCTTAAAATCTTCACCCGAAGTGCTGAAAGGCCGTATTTGCAAAACCGGGTTTGTTTTTGAAAATTAGGAATTTGAATGAAAAAAATAGTGTCATTTTTGCTTTTAGGTCAAATAAGTGATTAAATCGCCTTAATAAATGTGCAGGATGAGCACGACTCAAAACAAACCTTTCTCAATCATGCATAAAATCCCTTTGGAGTTACGTCTGTGGTGGAACGATTTAGGAGGCGAAGGGCAAGACGAAGTCAAGAAATATCTGAAAGGGCTTACCGGTTTGCTAGAGATTGTGCCTCGGGAAGATATTATCAGAGCGCTAGTGACATGTTGGGACCTGGCACATAACGTGTTCCATTTTTCAGACTTTGAGCTTACCCCAACATTAGAGGAAATAGCTAGCTACATCGGAAAAGATGAGGTTCCTTTAAGGCACAAATACTTGGTTGCCCCAAGAACTATAGTCGTGCACAGATTTTTAGACTCTCTAAAGATACGTAGGATGGTTCACAACGCAAATCTGGCAAATGACTTTTGCACCCCACACTTCATATACCATAGATATGGCCACATCGGGGGGTTCAATAACCCGGAGAGCAAGATATGTAGTAATTGAAACCGCCAAAATGGGAGGAGCATAGGCGTGTCGCTTTCATGGTGGTCTTTTTAGGGCTTCTAGTCTTCCCAAGGAAGGATGGTAACATCGACATAAAAATTGTGGGGGTCGTTAGCACTTTAACGACTCAAGCCAAAAGCACCCTGGCACCTATGATATTAGCCGACATCTTCCGTGCTCTTACAGCCTGCAAGGTCGGGGAAGACTTCTTCGAGGGATGCAATCTACTGTTACAGATGTGGATGACCGAGCATTTGTGCCATCGTCCTCAGTTTTTGAGCTACGGGTCTCCAGAGAAAACCTGCATAGAAGAGTTCTACACGAGGATTAAAGGGGTCAATCTGTCGGAAGGATTCACGGGTTGGACAACATACTTTCGGTCCCTCACGGCTAGTCAAATATAATGGACATTTGGATGGTTGCCCGTTGATGAAATCATATATATGCCAGCAGTAAGGCCGCATTTCCTCTTGATGGGTCTTAGAAGCATTCAGCCTTACGCCCCGTACCGGGTACTGAGACAACTCGGGAGATGTCAGATAGTGCCCAAAGACGATGATCTTAGTTTGCAAGTGGTTGAGATTGGCCCCGATGGCCAATTTCCTGAAGCAAAGGTTCGCCAGGTCTGGAGCGAATGTCAATATTTGACGGCGAATACTTGTGTTCGGGATCGAGCCAAAGGAGAAGTGTCACCTGATTATCAGGCTTGGTATAGAAGGGACGTGGCATTTGGAAGGCCGGCCAAAAAGCCTCACCTCCAGGAGTTTACTGAATCGTCGCAAAAGCAGTGGGCCTGGTTAGCCAAAGAAAATGCGTACAGGGCAAAAATAGGAGAGTTGGAAAAGTAGTTCCAAAACCTTAGGTTTGAAAACAGCGTGCAAGCTGCGGCCGACGAGGGAGAGAAAAAGAGATTGGCTAAGGAGAATGAGGCCTTACAAGCCCAAATCAAAAAAATGAAGATAGCAGCTGAAAACCCTGTTAGGAGTGCCAAAGATGCAAAGCTTATAGAAAATTTAAGGAAAAAAGTAAAATGACTACAGTTTTGACCTCAACAAAGAAGAACGGGAACTAGCCGGGGTTCGAAAATAGTTGGCTAAAAACGTAGAAGAATGAGCCCGCATGATTCAGCAGTTGAGAAAAGAACATGATAATGAGGTTGCAGGATTAAAGAAAAGGGTCATCATCGCAGAAAACAGAATGATCAAACAAGCAAAAGAGTTCAAGGTTGAAAGGGAGCACTGCTATACAGCTTTAGCACAATTAGAAATGGACCTGCAACAACTCCAGGAGCGAAATCAGCAGACTTTGGAAGCCAGGGCCGAACAAATAGGGCTGCCGCTTCAGGAAAAAGGCATAATCAGAGAAAGAATCCTAGCTATTGCTCACTACATCACTAGAAAATGTCAAATGTACGAGGATATGACTCAGACTACCTTCTTTGCCTCAGTGATGATATTTGTGAAACAGATAATAAGTGACCTGGACAAACTCCAAGGGGAACTTGCACATAGGCCCGCGGCGAGACCGAACGATGTCCCGCGGGCACCAGGAGCTTTAATGTATGCATGACCGTCAGTAGAGCCTGTATTTTCTTTCACTAGAGTATGTTAGTTATCTGAGTCTGTACTTTCTTTTCAAGTCAGTCTGCACTTTCATTTTAAAGTAGAATAATGGAGTTTGTAGCCCGTCTTGTCGGTTAGAGTCTGTTAGTTGTCTTCATGCGTCAGTCTCGAGTCCTTGTAATTGAAATGTTTGCTATTATTAAAATTGAAAATTCCAAAAACATGGGGTCCATATTTTACATTTATTGCATTTGATCTGATTCGGGCATGGGCACGAGGCGTAGGCAATCTCCATAGGATCCAACCATAGCCATATGAAAAGAGAAAATACAATGAGAATAAAAAGCCAAAAAAAAAGTATAGAAAAAAGGGGGAGCGGAAAAACAAAGAAAAAATGAGAGAGAAGACCATCCACAACAAAGAGACAATGACAAAGCAAAAACAAAGAAACAAAGGCAAGAATAAAAGAAAGACGTCACAGTCGAGAATAAATGAAGTCGGGATGACGCAAGTGGTCGAGCAAATGCATAATAGAAACCGTTAACTGCCTAGGTGCATTCATGACCCAAATGTGCAGTTATCTATTTGTTAATGCCCTAACCACTAACAACGTCGTTGTTGATGATGAGTACAGACAGGTGGTTCAGTTGATTGGCATTCTGGCAACCCACCCATACAACACCCGCTCTAAAGATAAGTCAAAGATGGTCAACTAAGAGTTAGAAGCAAGCATCGTCGACCCGTCCAGGGAGGAAGTTGTGGATGTCAATGCCATGAAAGAAGAGATGTATAAATTGAAGCAACAGATGGCCGAAATGTACCAGGCTTGGGCAAAGGGACACCCACTACCAGCTTACCCTGCTAACCCTACCTACATTCCACCATTAGCTCAGCCACAAGATCCTTCTATAGTTAATTCCTCTCCGGCCTACCCTGCTTACCAGCAATACTATGCGACTACTTCCCAAACACCACCACTTCCACCACCCAAACAAATCCCATGCCCTCCAGCTCCAACCACTCCCGTGTTTGTGGCTCCTCCACCCGCCACATTACAGAGATCTTCTAGTGAACCCCTATTTCGAACCCAGGAAACCCACTATTACCCACCGGAACCCACCTTCAAACCACCAGAACCATATCTTTACACTCCCCCTCTTGATATCTCAACTAAAGAAGAGAAGCCACCTAAAAACCCTGAGCAGGAAGAAATGATACGAAATGTGAAAAGCTTGGAACAATCGTTCAGAAATATGCAAGGTCTAGGAGGGCAGGTGAGTGTGGCCTACAAGGACTTGTGCTTGTTTCCGAACGTCCAATTGCCTGCGAGATTCAAGCTACCGAAGTTTGATCTGTATGATGGACATGGTGACCCAGTAGCCCATCTACGGGGATTTTGCAGCAAGATGAGAGGCACTGGGGGAAGGGATGAGTTATTAATGGCATACTTTAGTCAAAGTCTTAGTAGTGCTGCTTTGGAATGGTACAAGCGGCAAGATCACACTCGATGGTACACATGGGATGATTTGGCCCAGGCATTCGCAGGCCATTTTCAGTACAACTTAGAGATCGTCCCGGACCGGCTGTCATTGACCAAAATTGAGAAGAAGCCAGGGGAAAGCTTCATAGTGTATGGTTTTCGGTGGAGAAAACAGGCCGCCAGAGTTGATCTTCCAATGAAGGAAGGCGAGATGGTCGATTATTTTCTGCAGGCTTTAGAGCCTACTTATTATGGTCATCTGGTGTCTGCAGTTGGGAAAACGTTTAATGAGGTAGTGAAAATGGGAAGTATGGTGGAAGAGGGTCTCAAGATTAACAAAATTATGAGCTATTCAACGATTAAAGAAACTACCCAGGCCATCCAGAGTGGCACTGGAGGGGCGTTGGGAAAGAAGAAAAAGGAAGATGTTACGGTAATAGAATCAAGAGCTTGGTCCAGGGGTCCATCACCATATTACCACCAACCACGTCCCCATCCCCACACCTACCCACACAACCCATATGGCCAGCCACAACACTACTATCCACCTCCAGTCCCCCACTTCTCCGTCCACCATGCCCAAACATACCCCCAACCTCAGATGCCATTGCGTGCACCCACCCCACAAAATACCTACCATACTCAAAACACATATCCACCTCAGAGAGCCTACAAAAACCCCCCACTAGACCCGATTTTTGGCCCAACCTCGCTTCCAAGAATGACAGGCTGCAGAAGAAGAAAACTTTCACACCATTGGGAGAATCTTACACCAGCTTATACCACAGATTGAGACAATTGGGCATGTTAAGTCCCATTGAACCCAAAATACCAAATCCTCCTCCAAGGAACCTGGACCATTCGGTGAATTGTGAGTATTGCTCGGGTGCCCCAGTGCATGATATAGAGAAGTGCTAGTATCTGAAAACGACCATCCAGGAGCTCATTGATACCCGCCGAATTGAAGTGCAGGCTCCAGAGACACCGAACATCACTCAGAATCCATTGCCAACCCATTATGAGACTCTTATGATTGAGTTAGTGCAAAAGGGGGAATCTAAGAAGCCGTAACAAACCGTGATGATGATCAAAGCCAGTGAGGCCAGGTCCCATGAGAAACCAACCATTGGGGAAGAACTGATCAAGGAAGGAGGGACAGTTAGGAAATCGGTGGGGGTGATAAAGAAGGAGCCGTTGAACAGTGATGTAGCAAAACAAAAACCAGTCAAAGCGATGGTACCGGGAGCAGTTGCCAAGACCGTTGTAATCATAAAAGGGGCCCACACGGAGCCAGTTATCATTAAACCAGTAACTCAGTTGGCCATAGTCTGTGAAAAGGCCATCCCATGGAATTACAACCGAGTGACTGTGACGTACAAAGGGAAGAACGTTAAAAAAGAGGTTTGTGAAACCCATGGACTGACTCGTTCAGGGAGATGCTTTTCCCCTGAAGAGCTGAGAAAGGTCAAAGCAGCCAAAGACAATCCAACACCAGTAAAAAGGGTCGTAACTGAAGAAGAGGCTGAAGAATTCTTAAAGAAAATGAAGGCACAAGATTATTCCATTGTAGAACAGTTGAGGAAAACCCCGGAACAGATTTCATTGATGTATCTATTGATTCATTTGGATGAGCATACCCGGGCGTTGATGAAGATTCTGAATGAAGCTCATGTTCTGGATAAGATCTCTGTGAATCATCTGGAGAAAATAACGAACAAGATTTTCGAGGTTAACAGGGTTACATTTTCTGATGATGAGTTGCCTTTGGAAGGTATTGAGCATAATAGGGCACTTTACCTCACAGTGAAGTATGAAGACTCTATGGTTACTCGAGTGCTGATTGACAACGGGTCCAGTGCAAACATTTGCCCTCTCTCCACCCTGGAAAAGTTAAAAGTGGACAGTGAGAGAATCCAGAAGAATAGCGTCTGCGTACGAGGATTTGATGGGGGGGAAGGACACGGTTGGGGACATCATATTAGAACTGACAATAGGACCAGTTGAATTCACAATGGAGTTCCAAGTGCTCGACGTGGCTGTTTCATACAATCTCTTATTGGGTTGGCCCTAAATTCATGCCGCAAAAGCTGTGCCATCTACCTTGCATCAGATGGTCAAATTCGAATGGGGCAGACATGAAATTATTGTGCATGGAGAGGATAATTCATATAATACCATTATGCCTTTCGATGAAGCTGAGGATGACAAAGGTCCATGGGTTTACTAAGTCTTGGACACAGTGTCAGTTGCCAAAATTCCGGAAGGAGAATGTATTCCTAGGCCCAGAATAGTTGTTGCATCTGTCATGGGGGCTTCAGAAATGATAAAGAATGGATTTTTACCTGGAAAAGTCTTGGGTGCCTCGTTACAGGGCATCATACAGCCGGTATCTCTTCCAGGAAACTTGGATACTTTCGGGTTAGGCTTTAAGCCCACTACTGCTGACATAAGACGAGCTAAGTAGATGAAAAAGAGAGCATGGACCCTTCCAAAACCCATACACCGCCTATCCCGTTCCTTTGTCCGGCCTGGTACTAAGAGGCACCCAGCAATGGCAATGCTTAATTCTGTAAGGATGGAACCCGACAAGGAGCTGATGGAAAGGTTTGAAAAGTTGTTTGATGAGGTGAATATGATGGAGGCAGGCGAAGGTCCAAGAAAAGCAGAAGTGCAGTTCGTGGGGGCCCGTGCAAAGCTTAATAATTGGGAAGCTACTCCTCTTCCTACCCAGAGGGAGTCGTGGTAGTTAGTTTTGATTTTCCTTTCAGTTTAATCTAGATTATTTCCAAGGTTGTAATTCGGATGCTATGTTCCGTCTGTTTGGATGAGTTAAACCTTGTTATCTTACAATTTTAATGAAATGCAATTTCCTTACTTTTTCATTCCTGATAGCCTTTATTTTGTCTTTCTTTTCTTTCTTGTGCAGTCCCTTTTATGCTGGTATCACTGATGTGTCATGCATGCGGAGTCTTCGGCCTAATCTTGGTTACCAATCTAACTCCAAATTAATAATACAAGAAATTAAGTGTGATGACGAGGTAAAATATGATGATGAGGAAACCTTTGAAGAAATTAGTAAAGAATTAAACCAATTTGAGGAAACCCCCAAACCTAATCTGAATGATATAGAGGCAATCAATTTAGGGGATCAGGAAAATGTACGGGAAACAAAAATAAGTGTCCATTTGGAGCCTCCGCTCAGAGAAGAGATAATCAAAGTGCTGCTTGAGTAAAAAGATGTTTTTGCATAGTCATATGACGATATGCCGGGTTTAAGTACCGATTTGGTGGTCCACAAATTGCCCACAGATCCAGCATGCCCTCCTGTCAAGCAGAAGCTGAGGAAATTTAAAACAGATATCAGTATGAAAATAAAAGAAGAGGTCACCAAGCAGTTTGATGCAAAGGTCAGTCGGGTCACTCGGTATCCCACTTGGTTAGCTAATGTTGTGCCTATGCCAAAGAAGGATGGAAAGACCCGAGTGTGCGTTGATTACCGTGATCTCAATAAAGCGAGTCCAAAAGACAACTTCCCACTGCCAAACATCCATATATTGATTGACAATTGTGCCAAACATGAGATTGGTTCCTTCGTAGATTGTTATGCGGGCTATCACCAGATTTTAATGGATGAGGAAGATGCGGAAAAGACGGCCTTCATCATGCCTTGGGGGATGTATTGTTATAGGGTCATGCCATTCGGGTTGAAGAATGCAGGGGCAACATATATGAGGGCAATGACCACCATGTTCCATGATATGATACATCGGGAAATTGAGGTCTATGTCGACGACGTGATCATAAAGTCAAGGAGGAAATGTGACCATTTTAAAGACCTGAGGAAATTTTTCCAGAGGCTCCGCAGGTACAACCTCAAACTTAATCCAGCGAAATGTGCATTCGGAGTTCCGTCGGGGAAGTTGTTGGGGTCATGGTAAGCCGACGTGGTATTGAGTTAGACCCATCCAAAATCAAAGCCATTCAGGAGTTACCACCACCAAGAAGCAAGAAAGACGTGATGATTTTGCTCGACGGGTTGAATTACATCAGCAGGTTCATTGCCCAGCTTACAATGACTTGCGAGCCTATCTTTAAGCTGCTAAAGAAAGATGATGCGGTCAGATGGACGGATGAATGTCAGGAAGCATTTGACAAGATTAAGGAGTATTTGGCCAGTCCACCTATATTGGTTCCGCCAGAGCCGGGAAGACCCTTGATCCTCTATCTGACAGTTTTGGATAACTCTTTTGGTTGTGTACTGGGGCAGCATGATGTCATAGGAAATAAAGAGCAGTTTATTTACTACCTCAGTAAGAAGTTCACATCTTATGAGGTAAAATACACGCAACTTGAGAGGACGTGTTGTGCTTTAACCTGGGTAGCGCAAAATTGAAACATTACTTGTCATCATATACCACCTATCTCATCTTGAGGTTGGACCCATTAAAGTAAATTTTTCAGAAGCCTATGCCCACAGGGAGGCTCGCAAAATGGCAAATCTTGCTTACGGAATTTGACATTGTCTACGTGACCCGGACCGCAATGAAGGCACAAGCAGTGGTTGATCATCTAGCCGAGAACCCAGTTGATGATGAGTATAACCTTTGAAGACATATTTCCCTGATGAGGAGACAATGCACGTCGAGGAATTAGAACAAGTCAAAAAGCCAGGGTGGAAGTTGTTCTTTATGGGGCTGCCAATACCAAAGGCGTCGGGATAGGAGCGGTACTTATTTCTGAGACAGGGCAACACTACCCTGTTACAGCTCAACTACATTTCTACTGCACCAATAACATGTCTGAATACAAGGCATGTATCTTGGGTTTGAGATTGGCTATAGACATTAGTGTCCAGGAGATCTTGGTCATGGGCGACTCGGATCTTCTGGTGCATCAGATTCAGGGAGAATGGGAGACGCGAGACTTAAAGCTCATACCATATCGGCATTGTTTGCACGAACTTTGTCAACGGTTTCAGTCGATAGACTTCAGGAATATCCCAAGGATTCATAATAAAGTTGATGACGCTTTGGCCACTTTGGCATTGATGTTGCATCATCCAGATAAGGCGTACGCGGACCCGTTGCAGATTCAGGTTCGAGATCAGCATGCCTATTGTAACATGATAGAGGAAGAGCTTGATGGTGAGTCGTGGTTTCATGATATCAAAGAATACCTCAGGATGGGAGTATATCTGGCATAGGCCACAGGGGATAAAAAGAGAGCCATTAGATGCTTAGCGAGCGGATGTTTCTTCAGTGGAGGAGTGTTGTACAAAAGAACTCCAGATCTTGGTTTATTGAGGTGCATGGATGCTAAACAGGCTACAGCTATCATGACCAAGGTACATGCGGGAGTCTATGGACCTTATATGAGTGGATATGTATTGGCTAAGAAGATTCTCCGAGCAGGGTATTATTGGCTTACTATGGAATGGGATTGTATTAATTTGGTGCGCAAGTGTCATCAGTGCCAGGTACACGGAGACTTGATTCATTCTCCACCGTCTGAATTGCATACAATGTCAGCATCATGGCCTTTCGTTGCTTGGGGAATAGATGTCATTGGGCCGATCGAGCCAGCAGCGTCCAATGGGCACAGGTTTATTCTAGTAGCCATTGATTACTTCACTAAGTGGGTTGAAGCAAAAACTTTCAAATCGGTGACCAAGAAGGCAGTGGTCGATTTTGTACATTCAAATATCATTTGTCGATTCGAAATCCCGAAAGTAATTATCACAGACAACGGTGCCAATCTCAACAGCCATATGATGGCAAAAATATGTCAGCAGTTTAAGATCACGCACCGCAATTCCACCCCATATCGTCCTAAGGCGAATGGAGCGGTCGAGGCAGCTAACAAGAACATCAAGAAGATACTTCGAAAAATGGTGGAAGGATCCAGGCAATGGCATGAGAAGTTAACTTTTGCTCTGTTAGGCTATCGCACTACTGTTCGCATTTCAGTAGGGGTAACTCCTTATTCATTGGTATATGGGACGGAGGCGGTGATACCTGCAGAGGTTGAAATACCATCCCTTCGGATTATCACCGAGATGGAAATTGACGATGATGAGTGGGTCAAAGCCCGTTTGGAACAATTGAGCTTGATTGATGAAAAGAGATTGGCAGCAATATTTCATGGACAATTATACCAACAGAGAATGGCAAGAGCATATAACAAGAAAGTGCGTCCGCTGAAGTTTGAAGTAGGGCAATTGGTGTTGAGGCGTATCCTACCTCACTGGGCTGAGGCAAAAGGAAAATTCGCCCCCAACTGGCAGGGGCCATTTGTTGTAACCCGAGTGTTGTCCAATGGTGCATTGTATCTAACAGATATGGAAGGAAAATGTGTAGAAATGGCTATCAACCCTGATGCAGTCAAGCGATACTATGTATGATTTCTTTATCTAAATGTACCTAATTGTATTTGGCATGTTTTGAGATTGAAATGACGAAGGCATTTTGTTTTGCTATCCAAACACTTTATCTTTTGTTATCCCTTTGAGCCTTATTCTATTTTTCTTTCGTGCCCTCTTTCGGAATCAATAACAAACGCAAAAACCCGAACGGGGAAAGTAACTGGAGAAACAAGAGAAAAATAGTGAAAAAGAAAAGAAGAGAAAAGAAAAAGAAAAGAAAAGAAAAGAAAAGAAAAAAGAACAAAAAAAGAGAAGAAAAAATAAAAAAAGAAAAGAAAAGAAATGAAAAGAAAAAAAAGAGGAAGGTAGAAAAGGGAAAGATCGCAATAACAAAGTAATTTTATGACCTGAACTATGTTTGACTTGATCCCGAAATGGTACGTAGGCAGCCTCTCTCTGAGGTTCAGTCACACCAAAACAAAAATCCAAAGTCCCCCAAAAAGAAACTGGGGCAGAAGTTGTGGTTATTGTAAGAAAGCCGATTCCGAAAGTTGTAATGTTAAACCTATGATCAAATTAATTTGAGCCTCTATACCCTTCTTTCTAAACCCCATCCAAAAGCCACATTACGGTCCAAAGAAAGACCTTCCGATCAATCTTCAAGAAATGCCAATACGAGCAGGTAAAGTGAGTCATGTTGGGGGCAACACTCTGGTACCAGAAGGAAAATGATGAAAATGAGAGTCTTATTGGTGAAAACCCTCACGGGCACCGTAAGGCGACATGAGTAGAGAAAAATGAAAACGAGAGAGTCTTATTGGTGAAAACCCTCATGGGCACCGTAAGGCGAAGTGAGTTTTGAGAGATATAAAAATGAGAGAGTCTTGTCGGTGAAAACCCTCATGGGCACCGTAAGGCGAATGTGAGTTTTCAGATGGGCAAATGAAACAAATCTGTGGTTGAAAGATGCTCGGAACATGGCGAGGCGAACGAGGTTTGGGTGTTGGTAAAAGTCAGGTTATGAAAGTCGGGAACAGCAAATGTGGCAATTGAAAGTTGATTGGTTGGACAGACTAGGCTGGTTAATCCAAAATGCATGGCACGATCAATGGCACCAGCCGTTCCACTCAGATAAGTCCTATCCTTTTCTCTTCATTACAAATCGTCCGTTTTCATAGTCTTTATGTCCTTAACCTTCGAGGTCATTGCATTTCATTCTCTTGAAGTCTGTCTATCAGATGTTTCATTGTCAGTTTTGTTCAAAACAAAAGAAGGATGTCAAGGCTAACTACCAGCTTCCCAGTTGTACGGCACAGCAGGATTGGAATATATCAAAAGAAAGTAAGGCATGAAGGACCAACGGAAGTCCCATTAGTGGGTTAATCAGATAAATGTAGGGGAGAAGCAAAGTTTCAAAAAGAGGGGTGAGAAACACAAAGCAAAAATACGGGATAGAACATTTGGGTCATCAAAGTCAGTGGGTTGAAAGTCAGTCGGGAAGTCGAGGCATTTCAAAGCAAGTCCAGGGAAACAAGTTGGAGCAAGCCGAAAGAAGGAACATACCCAACAAGAATGCCAGCAGCTAACCACCATTTTATATTAACAAATCTTTCTTTGATTGAGACAGGGGCAAGAAATTTTCTTTGTTTGTTATTCTGTTGAAGTCAGGCGCCCACCTGGAGAACAAGGAAATACATTTCAAAGTTTCAGCAGTCAGGCACCCATCTGGAAAACAAGGGAAGTATAATGCAAATTTTATCTTTCAAGTTTTAATATTTGGTAACATAACGCGCCCAGTCATCAAATTAGGGCAGACAATTTTCTTTGTTTTGTCTGTTTTGTCGCAATCAGGAGCCCACCTGGAGAACAAGGGAATACTTTTTAAATTTCAGCAATCAGGAGCCCACCTGGAGAACAAGGGAATACTTTTCAAATTTCAGCAATCAGGAGCCCACCTGGAGAACAAGGGAATACTTTTCAAATTTCAGCAATCAGGAGCCCACCTGGAGAACAAGGGAATAATTTTCAAATTTCAGCAATCAGAAGCCCACCTGGAGAACAAGGGAATACCTTTTAGATTTCAGCAATCAGGAGCCCACCTGGAGAACAAGGGAATACTTTTCAAATTCAGCAATCAGGAGCCCACCTAGAGAACAAGGGAATACGTTTCAAGTTCCGCAGTCAGGCGCCCACCTGGAGAACAAGGGAAGTACAATTCAAATTTTAGCTTTTTAATAATTGATAACATGATGTGCCCAGCCACCAAACTGGGGCAGAAGAATTTTCTTTGGATGTCGATTTTGTTGCAGTCAGGAGCCCACCTGGAAAACAAGGGAATACTTTTCAAGCATCGCCGTCAGGAGACCACCTGGAGAACAAGGGAATACTTTTCAAGCATCGCCGTCAGGAGCCCACCTAGAAAACAAGGGAATACTTTTCAGGCATCACAGTCAGGAGCCCACCTGAAGAACAAGGGAATACTTCTCAAGCATCAGCAACCAGGAGCCCGCCTGGAGAATAGAGGCACATATTTCAAATTGCAGCAATCAAACATCATTCGGAGGAATGGCAAAACATCGCCAATCACAATTCAAGGCAACAACAAGAATCCCATCGGAAGAATACAAGATACAAGTTCAAGGCAACACAAGAGCAAGTTTGAAGACATAGATAGGATCTTTTGCAACGCATAGATCATAGCTTAGGCAAGTTTCTTTTGTTTTACCACGGTGTAATAAGGAGGCCAGCAAGCAGTAGCAGCAGCAACAGCAATGAGATCACAGCTTCTGGTAGTCCCAGCTACCAGACACTCCCGAACTACACTGACCTGATTCCTGTTTAGCCCAGGATATGTAGGCAACCTCTGAAGCAGGGTGTGGTCAAACTTTTCAAAATGCTTCACAACGGAATATTTGAACGGGGAAAAATCGCTCGTATTTGCTCACTTATCTTTGCCCGAAAGTCTTTCACGTTTTCGAGCAAAGAGGGGCAGCTGTGAGCACGTGATTTTTGCCCTATATATGAATTATTCCCAAAATTTCAAACAAAATAATTTCTTTATTATTTTTACAGTTTTGGTGAATTTTTGTTTCATTTTCTGATAAGTGTTTGCATTTTATTGTGTGCATTTAATTCATATGAAAAAATATTAAAAAATATTTGGCATTTGCATTCAAGGTTTAATTTCAAATTCTAGGATTAGTTAGTAGTTGAAATAACAAAAATGGTCATTTTTGCAATTATAGCGTTAAATTGTCTTAGTTGCATTTAAATTAGGAATTATTATAATTGGAAATTGGGAAATATAATTTTTAGAGTCAATTTAGTTTTTTTTAGTTTAGCATTATAAATAAAATCAGAAAAATAAAAATGCAAAAAGGAGAACAAAAAATAAATAAAAGCAATTACAAAATAAATAAAAAAACAAAAAAGAAAAGGGTTGTTTTTACTTGATTTGGGCCATTGGAATAAATTTCCCCAGCCCAATCCAATTCACCCCCAGGCTAGCCCAACCCACGCCCCAACCTGGCCTGCCCCCCTTCATTAAATGAAACGACGTCGTTTGGCGTCGTTTGATCTTGGCCATCAATTTTCTATCATCCAACGGCCATAATTGACTCTCGTTCATTAGATATAACTGTCCAAATTTTGGTCAAACCCTAGAGACCAAATCAGCCTCCTCGTACCCCTGTCCCCTCTCCACCTCCACCACTGGATCCACCGTAACACTACCGCCTCCGCCCTAACGCCGCCACCGGCGGCGAAGCTCCAAATCACCCCAAAAACACACCCCTGATTCTCCCCGTCCTCCTCTATCCGAATCCATAACCTATTTCCTTCGAATCCCAACGCAACTCCTTGAATTTTAGATCGAAATTTCCAGCCAAAATACAAAAGCTTCCTAAATTCCCCAAAATCATACGACACCCTCACTCGCCCTTCCTCATCACAAATATTCACGTATTTTTTTTCAAACATCACCATAACTCATCGAATCGCCAATCTAGGGTTTTTGAAATCGAGGCTGTTTTGGGGATTCAAAGGCTCGATTGGTTTTAAGTTGATGTTACATGTTTATTTCAGATGAAATAAACATGCAACATTAAATCGAAGCCAAATTTGGATGTCATTCGAGTTTGAAGTTAAATCTGTAAGTCTTCTCGTTGGTTTTCTTTCTTTTTCTCTTTGTGATTCTCATGATTTTTTTTGGGGTTTTAATTTGTGCTGTGTTGTTAAGTGGTTTTTTTTTCTAGTAATATTTTTGATCTGTTGGTTAATTCTGATTTAATCTTCATTTTTATTTAGCTTAATTCTGATCTTTGTTAGTTTTTGTTAGTTTAATTAGATTCCCTGTTTTGGTAACTAGTTTAGTTCAAATGTGCTTGATAGGGATTTTAATTCAGTAGTATATGTGTTAATTTCTACTAATTTATTAACTAGGATTCTAGTCTGTTCCTATTAATTTTTGTTTGTTTTTGTTTCCTTGGATTTGACTCGGATTTAGTTTAATTATAGCTCATAATTTTGTTTTAGTGGTTTATTAGTGGTTGAGACAACGTTAGTGGTAATTAGTACTGATTAGGTTCAATTTTAAGATTGGTTATAGCTGATTTAAATTAAATAAGGTTAACCATAGTCAATATTAACTAAGGTAAAAGGTTTGGGGGGTCTGGTTTTTAGTTGGTAATTTCAGGGGAGGAATAAGGGTGGTTTGGGCATAGAAAAGGGTAGTTTTATCAAGAATAGTAAATTCAAAACTAAGGCAAGGGTAATATAGGCCTTTAGGGGTAGGAAAATCAGGCTAGAACACCCTAGACCCTTCTAGAAGGGGTCTAGGTGTAAGTTTAGGTATTCTAATTGCAGTAACTTGGGTAACAAGTTAGGAAATCAGGGGCTAAAGTGTTAAAAAATAAAATCTAGAATTAACAGCTAATTTCTTCTATAAAAGGGCAGTCCCCTTACTTCATTCACAAGTTTTGAACTCCAAATTCCCTCCCAAAAACCCTCTCTAGATCTGATCTAGATTTTGAATTCAAATTTCCTTCTAGCTGTAGTTCTATACAGAAAACCAAAAATAAATAATAGAAAATTTCTAAAACATCCAAAAACAAAAACAAAAAATGCAGAAAAAATCATAGAAAGCATTGTTCCATTGTATTTGTAGTGCAATTTCGAATTTCAGTATTTGCTTCTACTCTTATAGCTTGATTTCAACCTACCGGAGCTCTTTTCTGAAATTTGTTGGTCTGATTTGGGGTTGATTTGGGTTCAGTGAAGTTTGTGGCATTTGTTTGCCGTTTACTATCGATTTTTACAACTTTCCTGGTTGTACCTGAGTATAATCTGGTTGGAAGTTGATTGCACTGCTGCTTGAGCTCCATTTATTGTTGCTGCTGTATTTATTGTCGCTGACCTGTCCTATTTCCACTTGTATTTCCACATCCAGGTACACATTCAAGCTTTGTTTCAGTATAGATCTCCTGCTGGAAAGTGAATTGAAACTGAAGTTTATGATATAAACCTGTGGTTGATATTTATGTTATGTCTGAACCTGCTTATGTGATTAATTGGCTGTCCAGGTGTAATTAAACATAGATTGTATAAATGGACTGAAAGTAGACTGTGATTAAGTGGTTTGGACTGTTAATTAGATTTTCAGTTGTTGTCATGAATCAATGTCAAATTATGTAGTCATAGGTTATGTAACGACCCGACCGGTCGTTTTGAGTACTGGCACTCCGTTCAGTAGTCGGAGGCCATGAATAGCTTCATTTCAGGTATTATGACTTGTACGCATGGTCAGAATTTGATTTCGAGAAATTCGGAGTTGATTTGGGAAGAGAATTCTCATTTCGGAAGCTTAAAATTGAAAGAATGAGCTCGGATTTGAATTTCAAGTAAACGACCTCGGAATCGGGATCTGAAGGTTCCAGCAGGTTCGTGTGATGATTTCGAACTTTGGCGTATGCCCGGATCGGGTTTTGGATAACCCGGGAGTGTTTTGGCGCCTATTGTGGAAGTTAGCATTTTAGAAGAAATTCTATAAGTTTGGCTTGAAGAGCATTTCAGTGTTATCAAAGTCCGTTTTGAATTCCGAGACTGCGAATAGC
>MU748359.1:25023-49080 GCA_026770625.1 Nicotiana glauca | reverse complement strand
GGGTAGAGCACCGTTGGGGATTGTGACTTGGTCCATCCCGGTTGTTGATTTTACTGCGTGATTGACTGAAACCTACTTGATGCTATCATGATTTGGGCTGATTGCCATGTTTTGGGCTTCGTGCCGATTATTTGAATCATTCAGGGGTTGATATAACTGTTTTTGCATTACTTTGCATATTATTTGATCTCGGTCCAAGGTTTTAAATACTGTTTTGCAAACTCAGCCATCTTTCTAAGATTTGAAAACTTAAATGATATTTTACTGACATTTTGAGCTGAGAACTGCTATTTTACTATTGCCCAAGGGACTTATGTGCATTTCTGGACTGAACATGAATCGGGCTGCGCACCGCAGCAGTGTTATGTGTGCAAATCTGGACTGAGGATGGATCGGGCTGCGCGCCGCAGCGGTGTGATATTGATATTGCGCTAGGGTTGTAGGAGCCCCGCCGGAGTCTGAACACCGACAGTGAGCGCGGGTACCCAAATGGATCGGGCTGCGCGCCGCAGCGGTCATGTGCATTGCATTGCACTCATGCATTGGTTCCTATTTGTGCTACGTGGCATGACATTCAGCACTCTCATATCATTGGCATTCATGCGATTTCTTGCAATGTTACCAGATACCCTGGTGTTATTTGTAATGGAGCGCTGTGCCCGAGGGGCTGACTTATGTGCGGACTTGCACTATCTGATTATGCATTCAATTGCTTGACTGTTGGGAAAAGGATATTTTCAAAAGAGGTTTTTAACTGAGCCAGATATTTTCTAAAGGATTTTCATGAAATTACTGTTTTCTCAAGGTTCGTACTGTCCTATGTAGCATGATGGAGTGCTTTACGTATTTTCTTACCGCTCAGTTATTATTTACTCTTATTACACATTGAGTTAGAGTACTCATTTTACTCCCTGCACCTCGTGTGCAGTTGCAGGTATTGTTCATCCGGTAGCGGGTTTTGAGCTGATTGAAGGTATCACTATTGTAGCGGAGTAAGGTGACCGCCAGCGTCCGCAGCACCTAATTTTCCCTTCTTTTATTTTAAATTTGATTCATGTAAATTACAGACTCTGTAATTGTGTTCAGGTTTCTTTAGATGCTCGTGACTTGTGACACCCCGGTCGGGCTGAGTTGGGTGGTAAATATCAGTTATTAATGCCATTAAGTCGTACTATTCATTCATTTATGTTTGTTAACTGTTAAAAATGGGCATTGTTGTTCTGTTGGCTGGCCTTGTCTTCACGAGAGGCGCCATCACGACCGGGTTTGGGAATTGGGTCGTGACATTCTTGGTATGTATGAACTCGTGGCGAGACAAGGAATCTAGTAATGTGTGTTTTGTAAATTTTTAGGAAGCGGGCCCGGGGCTCGGGTTTTGCTAGTTTCGAGATTTTTGTTATTTCTCGATTTGTTTTCGATTGGGTACTGTTTCCTTAGCATATATTGATGTATTTGCTCTGATTTTGGATAGATTCGATGCACGTGGAGGCCGGTTCGAGGAGCAAAGGCATCGTGGGCTAGAGACTTTATCGGTTCGAGGTGATTAATGATTGTAAATGATAGTCTGAGGGTTTGAAACCCCGGATTGGCACATCATGGTGCTGTATTGAGGTGACTTGCATGCCGGATATGAGCATGTGGTAGAGCACCGTTGGGGATTGTAACTTGGTCCATCCCGGTTGTTTATTTTTACCGCGTATTTGACTGAAACTACTTGTTATCATTATAATTTGGGTTGATTTCCATGTTTGGGCTTCGTGCCAACTATGTGAATCCTTCGGGGATTGATATTACTGTTTTAGCATACCTTGCATATTATTTGGTTTCATTCCAAGGTTTTAAATACCGTTTTGCAAACTCAGCCATACTTCTAAGTTTTGAAAACTCAAATGATATTTTAAATGATATTTCGGGTTGAGAACTACTGTTTTACAAATGCCCAAGGGGCTTATGCTGATTTCTGGACTAAGCATGAATTGGGATGTGCGCTGCAGTAGTGATTTTGAAACAGTGGTAACAATGACACTGTATGATGTGACTTGAAGCAGTGGTAACAATGACACTGTATGATGTGACTTGAAGCAGTGGTAACAATGACACTGTATGATGTAAATTGGTCAGGTAACAATGACTGACCGATTAGGTAACAATGACTGAACAGGAACTAATTGATGCCATGGGATGGCTTGATATTGCGCTTGGGCTGTAGGAGTCCCTCCGGAGTCTGTACACACCCCCAGTGAGCGTCATCGATGATAAACATATGGTTGGCTCGGACTGCACGCTGCAGTGGGTACCTGAGTGTACCGGTCATATGCATTGCATTGCACTCCTGCATTGGTTCCGGTTTGTATTACGTGTCATGACATTCAGCACTCTCATTTCATTGGCATCCATGCTACTTCTTGCACTACTTACCTGATACCCTCGTATTATTTATTAATGGAGTGCTGTGCCCGAGGGTCTGATTTATGTGCTGACTTGCACTACCTATTTCGCATTCATTTGCTTAACTGTTGGAAAAAGATGTTTTCAAAAGAGGTTTAAAACTGAGTCCAGATATTTCCAAAGATTTCACAGTTTCACTGTTTTCTCAAAGGATTACACAGTACTATATAGCATGATGACTTGCTTTACGTGGTCTCTTGCTGCTCAGTTATTATTTACCTTTATTACTCACTAAGTTGGAGTACTCACTTTACTCCCTGCACCTCGCGTGCAGTTGGAGGTATGGTTCATCCGGTAGCGGGTTAATAGCTGATTGAAGGTACTACTATTGTAGCTGAGCAAGGTGACTGCCAGCGTTCGTGGCACCAGACTTTGTCTTTTGATTCCAGATTTTATTTTGCATATTTTTGGCCCTGTAGTTGTGCCCAGACTTGTTTAGACGCTTGTGACTTGTGACACCCCAGTCGGGCTGTGTTGGATTGTAAATACCGATTATTATTGTTATTATATTGCATTTTATCTAATCATTTATCTTTAATAATTTTGGAAGAGGCGTTGTTGTTCTGTTGGCTGGCCTTGTCTTCACGAGAGGCGCCATCACGACCGGGTTGGGAGTTGGGTTGTGACAAGTTGGTATCAAAGCCTAGGTTACTAGGTTTCACGAGTCATGAGCAGGTTTAGTAGAGTCTCGCTGATCGGTATAGAGACGTCTGTATTTATCCTCGAGAGGTTGCAGAACCTTTAAGAAAGCTTCACTTTCTTGGAATTCTTATCGTGCGTACTTGATTCAGCTTGAGATATAACTATTGAAATTCCTTCCACACGTCTGTATGCGCACTTGAGCGCCCAGTATTATTTGTGCCTTGATAGCCGGTGATTCCCTGATCAAGGGGCGAGATGTGATCTCTGTGAATTTGATGTTGGGCCAGTATGGAGGACTTGAGGCCGGATCTTTGCCTATGGCTTGAGCACCGAGGTGCTGATTGTGTGAGCAAGTGTTTTGAACTTATATATTCAGTATTGTCCCTGTTAGCCGGAATGGCGGTTTGGTATTCATGTGATGAGTATGTTAGTACAGCGAGATGCATCTATATGACTTGGTAGTGACGAAGAAGTCTGCTTGATAATAGATGAACTGTTAAGTGTTCGATTTCTATTGTGATTTGATGTGTAGCCCGATTTATGGGCGCGTGAAGAATATTTTTGTGTCTCCCAGTTGGGGAGTGTAGCGCATTTCACGTGGCGGTATGAGTTCAGACCCAGGAAGACTAAATGACTGTGTAATGTGTATGATGGTGGAAGGTATGCAGAAATGTTAGTTGAGGCGAAGCAGGTGGGTTATCTCATGCGGAGTGTTCTTATGTGGTATCCCTCGTGTGTATGTTAGGAGGTCTCATGTGTAATTGATTGGTACGTGTTGAAATTTGAAAATTTGGGTCACTTAAGAGAGTGGACTCAACTGATGTGGGGATAAATGTGAGATTTGCAGAGGATTTTAGTATTAGATGATCTGTGTTTTCACAACTGGTAGATGATTTGAGTTTAATCTCACTATGATATTGTGGTATCATTAGGGTAAGAGTATTATGGGTTATTGAGTGTGTCCTGATATATGGCTTCGAGCCAAGTTGGGGAGGTTGCTGTTGATTAGCTGATTGCACGGTTATGTGCTATGTTGGTTCCGTTTCGAGGAATGCTGGCGAATCAGTTCTGGTTGCAAAAAAAATTGAGCCGAGGATGGCACGAGCGAAGTGAAATTTTGACAAAGGTTATATGGTGCCTCGTAGATGTGTATGAATCAGAGGATGTCTTAAGCTGTTGTTGGTAAAAATGCTCGATGCATGGAGCAGGGAGATGTTTGTTTGTATTGGGATAAGGATCTCATTTTGCATTATCAGAGTGCCAATAAGGCACGAGTGACTCTGTTCGTTGGGTCAAGTAATTTGTAGTTTGAATAAGAGTGAATGACTTCCGAGGATGGTTCTATGTGTTCAAGATTCTACATGTGACAACCAGGTGTCTTAAGGTTGTGTATGTTGTTAGAGATTGTGTTTTCATTGGAAAATGTCAAGACTTGTGGTATTTTTATGTTAATTATGGGATTCTATGCATTAGTATCATGAAAATAAAGGTAACAGATTTAGATTCATAGGAAGTTCTTCATAGTAGATTATTTTTGGAATGTGGTGTTTCTGGGAACATTTGAGCGAGTATTTAGTGGCTTATGGGTCTTAGACAGTGTGGTCTCGTGCTTGGGTCTCGTGTGGTAAGCCTGGGTTGAGGAATTGTGGTGCTACAGCAAGAAGGAATGTCAAGTGGATGATAAATCACGAAGGAAATCAGATAGATGGAATAGCTTGATAGTGGACAGAATTGGTATGGTAAGGATATGATTAATTTCTTTGTATATGTTCGAGGTAATGAGCCCTTACAGGTATTGTGCAGCAAAGCTCTTGAGTGCTGACAGCTTGTCTAGTCTGGTCTAGTTAGAAGGATTCAGTCCTGATAGTTTAGCTTGTGCAAAGGGAATTTGGGAAGAATTCTTGTTAGGTTTCACCGTGGTTTAGAGATGTATATATCTTCTATGGGCATGAGAAGCATGGAATCCGTAATGATTTTCTTCCAAATGGGATCAGTGGAAGTTGTTGGCTAGGTGAGTTACAATTCAGCTCTGAAAAGAAGTTCATAAAACTCTTAAGTGAAGAGTAGCCTCAGATAACGAAGGAAATGATACTGCTAATTGGAAGTGATTTGACGAGAGTATTTGTCTCGGAAAGGGGTAATGTGACTTAACTGATAATACTTCAGTAGTATTGCGGCGCTTTCTTGTTAGATCGACTGCTGATGTCTGAGTTGTTTGATGGCACTGGGAAATTTTAAAAATGACTTTCATGGAATGATTGGGTACTTGAGATGTAATATGTATTCATACGGTGGAATTTGGGATCAGGCACAGTGATTCGTGTGCTATATGGAGTTGGAGACTAGGAGTTCTCATGTTCAGGCTATATAGTGGTTATGGAACGTGTGTATTGGTACCGTTAGCGACTATTCGGATTTTGAAGCCGAGTGGATCTTTCTTTGCTTGGTATATTAGATTCTGGATATGATATTGGGGTGTAGACTGGTTGTCTCAGTGTTGGGTTATTCTAGACTATTGTACTATGGGCTATGTTGGAAAACGCCACAGTTTGCGTGGCGAGGTGCATCGGATTATGTTCTAGCAGAGTGGTTCGTATTCCAAAGACCAACGGACGGCTGAGAAAGATTGCTTTCCTTAATGGGGCCTTTGTGGCGGGTGTCAGTGTAGAGGTTTCTACCATTGATTCAGTTCCGGTATTGAGAGATTTTTTTTCTCGGATGCGTTTCTTGTGGCCGGGCATGTCGTCAGGCGAGATTGTGAATTGTGGTATTTATTTGGTGTCGGGCACAGTATCGTACGGCTCCGGCAGGAGTTATATTAGCGGAAGGAGTAGCTTCAGGATTCTTGATGTTGAGTTTGTTGGCAAGCCGAGGTGGCTACGTATTTAGCTTGAGTTAGCTTGGTTGGCCCTGAGTTGTATTGTTGAGGGATAGGTTGATTCCATTGTTATTGAGCTTGTTGGGGATTTGGGGAGGATCTATGAGTTGCTTTCTGTGCTGTGAGACATTATGATTTGTTGGATATGGACACATATGGTGTGGTTCTATTGAGGATTTATAGAGAGAGTCGAGTAGGAAGAGTAATTGAGTGTTTCTCGGTAAATGGAGTATTGTTTATGACCTATCGGGTTGTGTGTCGTATGTTATCTTTTTCACCGTGGGTGTAATGAATTATTTTGGGTTCAAACATCAAATTATGCGTGGCTGTCGATTTTGAGCATAGTGACTAGAGGTGTTTCATGTGTAACAGTGTTTGGATAGGATCGCGCATTGTGGCGAGGCCACGTAGAGATATGACCTTTCGGGGTCTCAGCCGTGTGTTGTGATGGTACTGATGAGCTTGAGGTACAACTCTTTCGTTTGAGTCATTTCTCATGATTTGGGTATGTTCAGACCGTTTCTTATTGGTACGTGTATTATGCAAGTTGTGGCTTAGGCCAGTATTGAGTGTCATATCACTAGAGTGGTGTGTTGGATTCGAGGTGATCGTTGGGGTCATTAATGAATACGAACAGATTTGATTTCAGCTTGTTGGGAGGATACTATCGAGGTTCGACTTGGAAATCTATTGTGGTAATAGCCAAAAGCGAAGTGGCTTCATGAATGGTTGATCTGAGAAATGTTTACGGTTTGCTGCGTGTTTCATTTATCGTTGGCAGTATATGAAAGTGTTGGAATGAGACTTTAGCTAAGTAAGAGGTTTTCGATCGGTATTTGGTTATTGTGGGTAACTACTGTGAATAGAAGTTATCATTTCGAGTGCTTGGATTATATAGTATATCATATGATTTCACCTGAGGTTTACAGGTATGGGTTATTACAGCTGGTTCGGGACTATTCAAGTATAGTTGTGAGGTTTTGATCGTATTGATGATTTCAGAAGTAAAAGGGTAGTTCTATGATTTATGGGCTAGACTGGATTGGGTAATTTCAGCTATGTTGTGTTGTCGGATCTATACGAGATAGGGTGACGTGGGGTCACCCTGGGTATATGCTTGGTAAGGTTATTCAGCTATTGGTTGGCCTCTTAGACAACTCCGGGTACGCTCGAGGACGAGCGTTGGTTTAAGTTGGGGAGGATGTGACGACCCGACCCGTCGTGTCATGAGTTACCACTCTATTTTCCCCGTTTTATGCTTCTTCATGTTTCATTATCAGTGTTTGGTGTGTTAGAGTTGATTTGGATAGGTTTTGGTAGAAAATGAGACACTTAGTCTCTTTAAGGAAGGCTTGTCTTGGAAAAGTCAACAAGACGTTGACTTATGAGTTAGAGACCTCGGATGGGATTTTCGGTGATTCGGTTAGCTTCGGGAAGTAATTTGTGACTTAGAAGTGTGATCGAAATTGATTCTGGAGGTCCGGTGTGGAATTGGGCTTGAATTGGCGAAGCTAGTATTTTGGCGAATTCCGGTTGATAGGTGAGATTTTGATCCGTAGGTCGGAATGGTATTTCGAGAGTTGCAGTAGTTCCGTTATCTGATTTTGGATGTGTGTGCAAAATTTCAGGTCATTCAGAGGTATTTTGATCGAATGAGTGTTTCAGAAGTTTTCAAAGAACTTAGGATTGAATCCGATGAGAATTGATGATTTTAGTGTTGTTTGATGTGTTGCGATGATTGGAAAAAGTTTGGATAATGTTTTAAGACATGTTGGTGCTTTCGGTTGAGGTCCTGGGGGACTCGGGGTGAGTTCGGATGGTTAAACGGGGAGTTTTGGAGTTTGCATTTTTGCTGAAGAGCTGCTGCAACTTGTATTCTCGCTTCTGCGGGTCTTGGACCGCAGAAGCGGAGACGCTTAAGCGGAGGGTTTTAACGCAGAAGCGGCCCATGGTATGGTAAGGTAGTTCCACAGAAGCGGAACAATTTTCGCATTAGCTGCGAACGGGCAACCGCAGATATGCTTTTGGGATTTTAGTGAGTTTTTGCGGAAGCGAAAAAGAACCGCAGAAGCGGTATCGTGGAAGCGGAGGTAGTGACTGCAGAAGCGGAAATCCCTGGTGAACAGAAGGATTTTTATTGGACATTTCATCCGCGAGCTTTAGTCATTTTTCCACCATTGTTGAGTATTTTGAGAGCTCTTTAGGACAAATTGAAGAGGGATTCAAGGAGGATTGATTGGAGGTAAGTTCCTTAGCCTAAATACACAAGATTATGATAGATTTAACATGGAAATTGGTAGAAATTCACCAAAAAGGGGTAAAGCTAGGGCTTGAGTTTTTAATATTTCAAATTGGGATTTGATAGGTCATTTGAGCTCGGATTTGGAAGTTCTTGGTATGTATGAACTCGTGGCGAGACGAGGAATCCAGTAATGTGATTTTTTTTAATTTTTCAGGAAGCGGGCCCAGGGCTCGGGTTTTGCTAGTTTCGAAATTTTTGCTATTTCTCGATTTGTTTTCGATTGGGTATTATTTCCTTAGCATATTTTGATGCATTCACTCTGATTTTGAATAGATTCGACGCGCGTGGAGGCCGGTTCGAGGAGCAAAGGCATCGCGGGCTAGAGACTTCACCGGTTCGAGGTGAGTAATGATTGTAAATAATAGTCTGAGGGTTTGAAACCCCGAATTTGCACATCATAGTGATGTATTGAGCGGACTTGCACGCCGAATATGAGCGTGGGGTAGAGCACCGTTGGGGATTATGACTTGGTCCATCCCGGTTGTTGATTTTTACCGCGTATTTGATTGAAACTACTTGTTATCATCATAATTTAGGCTGATTGCCATGTTTGGGCTTCGTGCCAACTATGTGAATCCTTCGGGGATTGATATTACTGTTTTAGCATACCTTGCATATCATTTGGTTTCAGTCCAAGGTTTTAAATACTGTTTTGTAAACTCATCCATACTTCTAAGTTTTGAAAACTCAAATGATATTTTAAATGATATTTCGGGCTGAGAACTACTGTTTTACAAATGCCCAAGGGGCTTATGTTGATTTCTAGACTGAGCATGAATCGTGCTGTACACTGCAGCAGTGATTTTGAAACAGTGGTAACAATGACACTGTATGATGTGACTTCAAGTAGTGGTAACAATGACACTGTATGATGTAAATTGGTCAGGTAACAATGACTGACCGGTCAGGTAACAATGACTGACCAGGAACTAATTGATGCCACGAGATGGCTTGATATTGCGCTTGGGCTGTAGGAGCCCCTCCAGAGTCTGTACACACCCCCAGTGAGCGCCGTCGACGATAAACATATGGTTGGCTTGGACTGCACGCCGCAGTGGGTACCTGAGTGTACCAGTCATATGCATTGCATTGCACTCATGCATTTGTTCCGATTTGTATTACGTGTCATGACATTCAGCACTCTCATTTCATTGGCATCCATGCTACTTCTTGCACTACTTACCTGATACCCTCGTATTATTTGTTAATGGAGTGTTGTGCCCGATGGTCTGATTTATGTGTTTACTTGCACTACCTGTTTCGCATTCATTTGCTTAATTGTTGGAAAAAGATGTTTTCAAAAGAGGTTTAAAACTGAGTCCAGATATTTCCAAAGTTTTCACGGTTTCACTATTTTCTCAAAGGGTTACACTGTACTATATAGCATGATGACTTGTTTTACGTGGTTTCTTGCTGCTTAGTTATTATTACCTTTATTACTCACTGAGTTGGAGTACTCACTTTACTCCCTGCACCTCGCGTGCAGTTGCAGGTATGGTTCACCCGGTAGCGGGTTAATAGCTAATTGAAGGTATTACTATTGTAGCTGAGCAAGGTGACCGCTAGCGTTCGCGGCACCGGACTTTGTCTTTCGATTCCAGATTTTATTTTGTATATTATTGGCCCTGTAGTAGTGCCCAGACTTCTTTAGATGCTCGTGACTTGTGACACCCCAGTTGGGCTGTGTTGGGTTGTAAATACCGATTATTATTGTTATTAAGTTGCATTTTATCAAATCATTTATGTTTAATAATTTTGGAAAAGGCGTTGTTGTTCTGTTGGTTGGCCCTGTCTTCACGAGAGGCGCCATCACGATCGGGTTAGGAGTTGGGTCGTGACAAATACATACGAATAATTAATGAATTGATAAACCAATATTATTCTATGAATTGTATATATAGACACACACACATACACATCACTGTAATACTATAACGTATATATAACATGTTATAGTATATGTTAGTGTGTGTGTATATATAACACATATTTCGTGATACATTAACTACATTTATAACATGTTATAGTACATGATACCGCATTCATTATTTGTATTGTAACAGAGTTAATGAATTACATTCATTCATCACTAGGTTATAAGTCGATAAATCAATTTACAAGTATATCAATACCTAAATGAATCTGACCCTGTATTCCTAGCGCTTCATGTTCTTATATATATATATATATATATATATATATATATATATATATATATATATGGAGATTGGTGGTTGTGTGGTAGCTTGTGTAAAGCTTGGTTGTTGTTAAAAGGAGGTTGGTTATGGAGTACACCATTGTTTAAAGCTTCAGAAGCTTGTCACTCTTTGATTTCGTGATGATAGTGTCGGTATAGTTGTAGTTTTTAGTTGACGTTGCTTGTGCTGTTATTATTATGCTTCGTGAATTTGAAAGAATAAAGTGTACAAAGCTATCATATACGAGCATACTCGTTGTTATGGCTGTTATAACTTGTGGGAGGTCACATAAGCAGGGGAGGTGCTGCTCGTTGTATTATAAATAGGTTGTGGTCGATACATAATAGTTATGACGCTTAAATAATAACGATAGTGTCATTTCTCATATTGTAGACTAAGGAGTCATGACATTTGCATAGCTTGAGGTTGGGCAGTATATACAAGGTATGTGAGGCTATCCCTTTCCTTCTTTTGCACGACTCCGATTGTACATAATGTAATGAACGAGCTTCCAAAGATACTCTACTCTTAGAAGCTAGCAGTACTTGCATTGTTATCTCTCTTATGGAATGATTAATGTTGATGTTGCTTCTCTTATTTTTATGTTATTAATGTTGTTGGTACTTCCTGATTCTTATAAGGTTCATAGTGAATAATTTGTCCTTATAATGTGTCCAGAGGATACTGACCTTACGTCACTCCGAAAGGTTTAGAATATGATTCCATGAGTCGAGCATGCATTATATATATGTATCTATTTTACTCTACCGATTCGCGCTATAGTCGGCCGGGTACGGCATCTATTATGCAACCACTGATCCGTTGGGTTTTATCGAGCTCCACATAGCCGGGTACGATTCTACCGAGCCTTATGATGGCCGGGTACATTTTTACCGAGTCCTCTTTGAGGCCGGGTACTATATGATGATGATGATGCCCACAGAGGCGTATGTTTTAAAAGTTTATGTATATATACATATGTATCATGCATTGCATGTCAGTAGCCCTCAGAGGTACCCAGATATTATAGGTTGTATATTCTCTATCCCTACTTACATTACCGTTTGTACTTATGGTTCCCTGCCTTACATACTCAGTACTTTATTTGTACTGACGTCCTTTTATTTGCGGACGCTGCATGTCGTGCTGCTGGTCCTGATAGATAGGCAGGCGCCGCTCCCCCACCACAGTAGGCTATGCAGTTCAGTGGTGATTGGTGAGATCCCTTCTTCGGACTTGCCGTGGTCTTGGTATGCATTTTTGTTATCGATATTATGGGTATGTTGGGGACCTGTTCGGGCAATGTTGCCGCACTTATGTTCCTTTAAAGGCTCGTAGACAGGTTTTGACTCATGTATAGTTTGGTATGCCTTGTTGGCTAGTCTTTGTTGTATAGTCTTTCATGGTAGCATAGTAGCTCGTACCTTATATATAGTTTCTGGATTGTCCGGTCATCCTATATTATGTATGTTCATGCCATCATCTTTTATTGTTGGTTATCGATGATTCATGTCTACCATTTATATTGATCTCGTCGGCCCTAAAAGATAACAAAGAAGGTTAGATAAAATGTACGTTGGTGCTCGACAAGTATGGTCGGGTGCTAGTCATGGCCCTCTAGTTTGGGTTGTGACAAATTTCGTATCAAAGCCAGTGTGTCCTAGGGATTGTCTATGAGTCGTGTCTAGTAGAGTCTTGGTTATGGATGTGTAGCGTGCCACATTTATAATCAGGAGGCTATATGACATCTAGGGTTGTTACCTTTTCCTGAATCTAGATCGTGCGTAGAGTTGAGTCGTAAGTGTTCGTCTCTAATATTCACCTTGTTTTCTTTCAGTGATGCCTTCGACTAGGAAGCAAACAATTAGTAGATGGCTTGATACAGCAGCAGAAGAGGGAACCAGTCAGGTGCCCCAAGCCAGAGCAGGCCAAAGTGAGATGCCCTCGCATACCTCATCTACTTCGTCTCCTCCAGAGGAAATTAGGAGGCACCCAGCACCACCAGTTCCTCTGTCTGGCAGTACAGACCAGGATATGTGGAATGCAGTGCAGTTGTTGACTAGCTTGGTAGCTGCTCAGGCTCAGAGGCAGAATACTGGTGTTGTTGATAAACCAGCTAGTACGAGAGTTCGTGATTTTATTAATCTAGACCCTCCAGTGTTTACCGGATCAAACCCGAAGGAGGACCCCCAGACTTTTGTTGAGCAGGTTCATCATACACTGCGGGTTATTCATGCTAGTGATATAGAGGCAGTAGAGTTGGATTCTTATCAGCTACAGGATTTAGCGGTTCTCTGGTATGATAATTGGGAGATTTCCAGGGGTCCGAACGCTCCTACAGCTGTGTGGAAGGAGTTTTCTGAGGCCTTTCTTCGTCACTACTTTCCAGTTGAGATATGACGAGCTAGAGCTGATAAATTCTTGAACCTTCGACAAGGTAATATGAGTGTGCGAGAGTATAGTATGCAGTTTGATTCTTTGGAAAGGTATGCTCCCCATATGGTGGCCGAGATGAGTGATATGGTACATCTGTTCGTCAACAGGTTGGGACCGCATCTGATAAATGAGTGCACAACAGCCTCCTTGGTGGAGGGGATGGATATTTCCTATATTCAGGCTTATGCCCAGACCCTAGAGGATCGTAAGCGCCAGCAGAGGGCAGATAGGGAGCAGGATATGGGCCAGCGTAAGAGGGCGAGATTTGCAGGGTATTCTGATAACTTCAGAGGCAGCGTCAGACCCCAGTCTTCGAGGAGTTCGGTGCCATCTGTAGCTAGTGCTCCTCCATAGTTTCAGAGGCCTCGATATGATCAATTTACCTATTTGGTCCAGGTCAGAGTTCGCGGGCATCAGGCTTGCAACACCACAGGGAAACTAGTCAGATGAGAACCCCAACACCATGTTGTGATCAGTGCGAAAAGGCCCAGTTTGGACTGTGCCATCGAGGTTCTGATGCATGTTATTCTTGTGGACAGCCTGGCCATATGATGCAGGATTTTCCTAATAGAGGAGGTAATGGTATGGCTCAGCCAATTGGATCTGTGTCTGGTTCTTCCTCATCAGTTCGACCTCCAGCACGGGGTTTTCAGCAGTCGAAGGGTCGTGGTAGAGGTAGAGGTGCAGTGACGAGTTTGAGTGGTGCTTAAAATCGAACCTATGTTCTAGTAGGTCGACAGGATCTCGAGTCATCTCCAAATGTTGTTACAGGTATATTGTCTGTGTTTTCTTATGATGTGTACGTGCTGATTGATCCGGGATCTACATTATCATCTGTTACACCCTTTGTGGCTAATAAGTTTGGCATAGAAGTTGAATTGATAAGTAAACCCCTTGCGGTATCTACTGCGATAGGAGATTCTGTGATTGCTAGAAGGGTATATAGAGGTTGCACTATGATGATTTGTGGTCTTCAAACCTCAAAAAATTTATTTGAGTTAGAAATGATTGATTTCGATGTGATAATGAGAACGGACTGGTTGGCCTCATGCTTTGCAAATGTTGT
Source organism: Nicotiana glauca (assembly GCA_026770625.1). Lineage (NCBI taxonomy): Eukaryota > Viridiplantae > Streptophyta > Magnoliopsida > Solanales > Solanaceae > Nicotiana > Nicotiana glauca. The sequence continues at coordinate 35,110 of MU748359.1, read as the reverse complement.
CTGTCGTACGAAGATGGTTAGGTTTCAATTTCTTGGTGAACCTGCCATTGAATGGAAGGGGAACATTTCTACACCAAAAGTTAGGTTTATTTTCTATCTTAAGGCAAGGAAAATGATCTCAAAAGGTTACATTTATCATCTCATTCGCGTTACGGATGCGGAGGCGAAGCCGCCTACTCTACAATCAATCCCCGTGGTCAATGAATTTCCAGATGTTTTCCGAAATGAACTCCCAGGCCTTCCTCCTGAAAGGCAGATTGAGTTTAGCATTGATGTGTTGCTTGACACTCAACCGATCTCTATCCCTCCATACAGAATGGCCCCGGAAGAGTTGCGAGAGTTGAAGGCCCAGTTGAAGGACTTGTTGGATAAGGTCTTCATTAGGCTTAGCACTGCACCAATCCTATTCGTGTGGAAGGAAGATGGGTCGTTACGGATGTGTATCGACTATCGACAGTTGAATAAGTTTACTATAAAGAACAAGTATCCACTTCCAAGAATTGACGATCTGTTTGACCAACTCCAGGGTGCCAAGTATTTCTCTAAGATTGACTTACGTTCAGGGTATCATCAGGTGAGGGTTAAGGAGAAGGATATTCCAAAGACGGCCTTCCAGACAAGATATAGGCACTTTGAGTTCTTGTTGATGTCGTTCGGGCTAACAAATGCCCCAGCTGCTTTTATGGATATCATGAGTACTATATTTAGGCCCTATCTTGATGTGTTCATGATTGTTTTCATTAATTACATTCTAGTGTATTCTCGTTCGGAGGCGGAACATGCTGGCCACTTGCGGATAGTATTACAGATGCTTCAGGATTGTAAGTTATATGTTAAGCTCTCCAAATATGAATTCTGGCTAAACTCAGTGGCATTCCTTGGCCATGTGATATCTAACGAAGGTACTAGTGTCGACACTCAGAAGATCGATGCAGTAAAGAATTGGCCGAGACCTACAACACCATCAGAAGTCCGCAGCTTCCTGGGGTTAGCAGGATATTATAGGTGGTTTGTAGAAGGGTTTTCCTCTATATAAGCACCATTGACTAAGTTAACACAGAAGGATACCAAGTTCCAATGGCCTGACACTTGTGAACGTAGTTTTTAGGAGCTGAAGAATCGATTGACATCTGCACCAGTGCTCACTCTTCTTGAAGGAACAGAAGGTTATGTGGTATATTGTGATGCCTCAGGCATAGGTTTGGGGTGCGTATTGATGCAGCGTGGGAAGGTGATTGCTTATGCATCAAGACAATTGAGGAAGCATGAAAAGAATTATCCAACCCATGATTTGGAATTGGCTGCAGTAATATATGCTTTGAAGATATGGCGGCACTACTTGTACGATATCCATGTTGATATCTACACAGATCATAAGAGTTTACAGTATATCTTCAAGCAGAAAGAGTTGAATTTGAGGCAATGTAGGTGGCTTGAATTACTAAAAGACTACGACGTCGAGATATTGTATCATCCCGGTAAAGCCAATATTGTGGCAGACGCTCTCAACTGTAATTCAATGGGAAGCTTAGTACACATTGAAGCGGGTAGATGGGGGATGACTAAAGAACTTCATCAGCTAGCCAATAGGAGAATCATATTGTTAGACTCTGATGACGTAGGTGTTACTGTACAGGATACATCAAAATCATCTTTGGTAGCCGAGGTAAAAGCACGACAATATGAAGATCCTATCTTAGTACGATATAGAGAGAGCATTCAACAGTGTAAAATTACGGCTTTTGAGATTGGAGAAGATGGGGCACTGAGATACCAGGGCCGATTATGTGTGCCTAATATGGCAAGGTTGCGAGATAAGATTATGAATGAGATTCATCAATCCCAATATTCCATCCATCCCCGCTCGACAAAGATGTATCATGATGTCAAGGAGAAGTATTGGTGGGATAACATGAAGAAGTCTACTACAAAATTTATAGCCTAGTGTCCCAATTGTCAACAAGTAAAGATAGGACATCAGAAACCCAGTGGATTGCTTCAGAATATAGAGATTCCAACCTGGAAATAGGATGTGATTAATATGGACTTCATTATTGGATTAACTCGCTCTTATCATAAGTTTGACTCCATTTGGGTGATAGTTGATCGTCTTACAAAATGTGCCCATTTTCTGCCACTTAAGACAACTTACACGGTTGAAGATTATGCGAAGTTGTATATCAAGGAGATTGTTAGGCTTCATGGTGTTCCAGTATCTATTATATCAGACCGATGAGCTCAGTTTACGGCTAACTTTTGGAGGTCTTTTCAAAAAGGTTTAGGCACAAAAGTAAATTTCAGCACTGCATTTCATCTACAGACTGACGGACAGGCTGAACGTATCATTCAGACACTTGAAGATATGCTATGAGCATGTGTTATAAATTTCAAAGGAATTGGGATGACCATCTTCCACTCGTAGAATACGCCTACAATAATAGCTACCATTCCAGTATTAAAATGGCCCATACGAGGCACTATACGGAAGGAGATGTAGATCACCAGTTGGATGGTTTGAAGTCGGTGAAAGAGAATTATATAGGCCAAATTTGATTCACCAAGCCATTGAGAAGGTGAAAGTGATACAGGAGCGATTGAGGACGACACAAAGAAGGCAAAAGTCTTATTCCGATGTCCGACGTCGTGATCTGGAGTTCGAGGTTGGTGATTGGGTTTTCCTGAGAATCTCACCGATGAAGGGTGTTATGCATTTCGAGAAGAAAGGTAAGCTGAGTCCGTGGTATATCGGGCCGCATAAAATTCTTCAACGAATTGGACAAGTTGCTTATGAGTTAGAATTGCCATCCGAATTGGAATTTGTCCACATGGTATTCCATGTATCTATGTTGAGAAAATGTATTGGAGACCCTTCTCGGGTTGTCCCTATAAAAGATGTACAAATTATAGGGGATCTATCATATGAAAAAGTGCCAGTGGCTATATTAGATCGACAAGTCCGCAGGCTGAGAACAAAAGATATAGCTTCCGTCAAAGTATTGTGGAGGAACATAGAAGAAATGACATGGGAAGCAGAAGAGGAGATGAAGTCTAAATACCCTTATCTGTTCTAGAATAAAGATAACGAGGATGCTAGGGGAATGCAAGATGCATTAGAAGGTGGAACAACTCTATGAGGTAAGCAATAACTTGAGAATACTCTTATTTAGTACAAAATGGTGATATGCAGATAATGCACATGTCCATAAAGCTTTGCATACCCTTGTAAGTCTATACATTGAGTTAACTTCTTGCAAATTCATCCTCTATTTATAGGAGAAACTCGTTCGGAATCCACGATGATTTGAACTCCCCATAAACCCTTACATTCGAGGACGAATGTTCTAAAGGGGGGAAGGATGTTACACCCCGTAAGTTGAACAACCTTGATACTGTTAGATGTTATGTTAGTGCGGTATTTTATTTTAGTAAAATATTTTAGTAAAAGTTTTTTTAGTATAATTTTGGATAGTTACAATTATTACTATTTTTGGGTACGGCAAATTATATTCATAATATAAGAAAGTTTATGAGATTTTCTTTATTGTAAAAAAAATAGAAATAATTTTCTTATAGAGCGAGAAAGTTATCTTTTATCGTTTTAAGTATATAGTAGAAAATTTTGTATTGTGATATTATGTTTTGAAAAAAAAAATAGTATCTGACAGGATATAATTTTAATTTTTTTATCAATGCCCTAACCTTTAAAAGTATTAACATATTTATTTTGTTATTATGTATAATTATTACCTTTTGATAGATAAGTTTGTAAATAACACTAGTCACATATTTTATTAGATAAGTATTAACTTTTGGAATAAGTATTTTATCAAAGTAGATGTAGTAATCTATTTAAGAGACCTCCTAATACTACGTGTCATGTGATGATATTTTACTTAATTTGAAAGTTAGCAGAGTCTTGGTAAAGGACAAATCTTTTCAATATATATCAAAATACTTAAGAGTTCTCCTACACTAAGAGATAGAATTTTGCAAAAGTTTGGTGATGGGGTGTATTTCAACCGACCTTATCCTCTATATACATAGTGTTTACGAAATCTTATCATTGGAGAAAAGGAGGGAATTGTTAGATATATATATATATATATATATTTTTTTTTTTAATTTTTTTTAATTTTATTTTTACGTTGCAACAACTATGTGATGAGAAACTCCATCCTGCTCGTTCCTTTTTCCCTAAAACAGTGAAGTGCACAAAGTTTCCTCTACATACAACTTCTCCATATTTTCATACATTCAATTAAGGTAAGTTTTATTTTAAGGCATGTAATTGTTGAGAACTCACGGGACGGTGATCGGAAGCCGTGAGTTCAAGTCGTAGTAATTGTATAAATAGGTTATGGGCTCTTTTATTATGGTATGGAGATTGGTGGTTGTATGGTAGCTCATGTAAAGCTTGGTTGTTGTTAAAAGGAGGTTGGTTATGGAGTACACCATTGTTTAAAGCTTCAGGAGCTTGTCACTCTTTGATTTAATGATGATATTGTCGGTATAGTTGTAGTTTTTAGTTGACGTTGGTTGTGATATTATTATGCTTCGTGAATTTGAAAGTATAAAGTGTACAAAGCTATCATATACGAGCATACTCGTTGTTATGGCTGTTATAACTTGTGGGAAGTCATATAAGCAGGGGAGGTGCTGCTCGTTTTATTATAAATGGGTTGTGGTCGATACATAATAGTCATGACGCTTAAATGATAACGATAGTGTCATTTCTCCTATTGTAGACTAAGGAGTCGTGATATTTGCATAGCTTGAGGTTGGGCAGTATATACAAGGTATGTGAGGCTATCCCTTTCCTTCTTTTGCACGACTCTGATTCTATATAATGTAATGAACGAGCTTCCAAATATACTCAACTCTTAGAAGCTAGCAGTACTTGCATTGTTTCCCCTCTTATGGAACAATTAATGTTGATGTTGCTTCTCTTATTATTATGCTATCAATGTTGTTGGTACTTCATGATTCTTATAAGGTTCATAGTGAATAATTAGTCCTAATAACGTGTACAGAGGATACCGATCTTACGTTACTTCGAAAGGTTTAAAACGTGATTCCATGAGTCCAACATGCATTATATATATGTATCTATTTTACTCTACCGAGCCACGCTATAGTCGGCAGGGTACGGCACCTATTGTGCAACTACTGATCAGTTGGGTTTTACCGAGTTCCACGTGGCCAGGTACGATTCTGCCGAGCCTTATGATGGCCGGGTATATTTTTACCGAGTCCTCTTTGAGGCCGGGTACGATATGATGATGATGATTCCCACAGAGGTGTATGTTTTAAAAGTTTATGTATATATACATATGTATCATTCATTGCATGTCAGTAGCTCTCAGAGGTACCCAGATGTTACAGGTTGTAAATTCTCTATCCCTGCTTACATTACTGTTCATACTTATGGTTCCCTGCTTTACATACTCAGTACTTTATTCGTACCGACGTCCTTTTATTTGTGGACTCTGCATGTCGTGTTGCAGGTCCTGATAGACAGGCAGGCGCTGCTCCCCCACCATAGTAGGCTATCCATTTCAGTGGTGATTGGCGAGATCCCTTCTTCGGACTTGCCGTGGTCTTGGTATGCATTTTTTTTATAGATATTATAGGTATGTTAGGGCCCTATTCCGGCAATGTTGCAGCACTTATGTTCTTTTAGAGGCTCATAGACAGGTGTCGACTCATGTATAGTTTGGTATGCCTTCTCGGCTAGTTTTTGTTGTATAATCTTTCATGGTAGCGTAGTAGCTCGTACCTTATATATAGTTTTTTGATTGTCCGGTCATCCCATGTTATGTATGTTCATGCCATCATCTTTTATAGTTGGTTATGGACGATCCATGTCTACCATTTATATTAATCTCGTCGGCCCAAAAAGATAATAAAGAAGGTTAGATAAAATGTACGTTGGTGCTCGAGAAGTAAGGCCGGGTGCTAGTCATGGTCCTCCAGTTTTGGTCGTGATAGTTAATTCCCTTCTTTCCCTGTTTCAACAGTAAGTTCCATGTTTAGATATGAAACTTTGAAATTAATTCAAATGCACTGGTTGTTGTAGAATCAATTGTTTGATGGGTGTAAATTGGAATGTGGTCTACTTATTGGCTCAAGGAGTTTTGAGATGAGTTAATATAATCCTTTACTAAAGTGGTTTAACACATAAACGCACATATACAAGATGTTTGATGAATTGCTTAAAAGATTTACTATGTAATTAATTGGAGCGAGTAAGTGCCTATTAGCTTAGAATTATTCGAGTTAAAGTTCAGAGGATTTATCCCGATATGTTAGCAAACAACACATAAGTTTATCACAGAGAAAGAGAAACAGACGAATTACTAGTCAACGTTGTAAATCAAAGGAACAGAAAGCAGGCCAATTTCATTTTTAATTTAACTTTCGTAACAACCAAATTAGTTATCATGTGAAAAATGAACTGTATACATCAAAAGATTCTATGCCACTTAGTTACTCCAATGAACATGCATGTCGTATAGATAAATATCATGTCTTTGGCGTGTTTTCTTGCAATGTAGAACTAATGAATGAATGAAATTGAACGACAATACTTCTTGCAACATCTATCAAGAAACTAATATAATTATTATGAAGACCATAAATTCCCAAAAGCTACTACTTTGATTCATTCTTTAGAGGTGTAGAGCTGTTACGTTGCTGCTGTGCATGTTGGGGAGACTGTAAATTATCAGATTTTTGTGTCATTCTTATATATCATTTTCATGTTGAAAACATTTATGAAGAAGCAAAGATCTTTAGAAATTCTTTTGAATGGTTATTTTATTCTTATGCCATGCTTTACATTTAAGGATACCAGTATGAGTGTATAAGATGTTCCAGAAAAGATTGAAACTTGAATGGCCAAGAAAATTGAGAAGTTGATTTAGATCCTAGCGAGGTCACATAGAAAAATTTATTAGTAAAGTATTTTTTTTTGGGAGTATCCTTTGTTCTAAGAATGGTTCATCGTCCAGGCTGGGGGTCCTGATCAAGACGTTGACTTCCTGAAACACTTGTGCCAAAGTAGGGAGCACACGAGCCGGGGTATTGTTGCTGAGAATTTTCCAAGCCAAGCTAAGACATGGTACATGAGCACTCAGAACCATAAAGCGAGTGGCACCTCGTGGATTGGGCCTATTCGATCAGGTTGGGATCGTACCCATGCCGATCACACGGTGACTAAGGCAGAAATGGGTCAGGATAGTTAGAACTTCCAAAGTATAAAGTGAAGTATTTTTTTTTATAAGAAAGAAAACAAAAGAATTTCTTTTAGAATATTCATAAACTGCTATTCTGCAATTATTTTAAAATTGTTCTTATAAGGTTTATATTTTACATGCATTTAGAATCTTTACTCGTAATAAATATGTTATTAAAGTTTTGTTCCCTGTTGTTGAGACTCATGTTGTTGAGACTCACTGGGTACAATGGATGGTACTGACATTCTCTTTTGGGAACCTACGTTGGTCTACGGTACAATGTAAGAACAAGTTTTGCAAGCGAGCAGGCCACGAGATTGGACTTCCCTCTCTTCTAGTGCCATTGGTAAGCTCTGCTTTTGTTAGTGGAATATTCCTCAGAGCCATATTTACTTAGCTATTTCTTTGTTTACTTAGAGAACTGGACAGGAAATCTCATGTCCCGAGCAATGTGTCAGTTTATCAGTAGAGGCTTCATACACGTAGTCATTGGCTTAAGATTCAGATGTTTTTGATATTAACTTAGCAGTATTTCATTGGTTACTATGAATAAAATTTTGGACTTTGTTTATTTTAGATATTTAAATTAATTAAAAGTATTTGGTTACAACATTGCCTTGTGACATATAAAGTTTGAAGTTATAACAGATTTGATAAGAGCAGATGGTTCAATCGGTCATGTTTAGTGATCGGGTGCCGGTCCTGACTTGTTTAGAAAATGGGTCGTGACGGAATGAGACCCGATGAGCATTCTATATCTTCAATGCAGAGGGTGGAAAGGAAAGTAAGTTCATGTCTTTTGACCCCTTTCTTTAACTGCAAGGCCGAGATATTGTCAGCGGCCATCTTCATGGGCATGCAGAGGATAATGCAGGCCTTGGCCCCGTTTACTCCCATCATCAATAACATGTCAGCATACGGTACCAGTATGGTGTTGGTTTGCCTCAGGAATTCTAACCCAAGTATCAACTCGAAGACAACTATGATCACCATACGCAGGTTGAATTTTCCTTCGTAAGGGCCAAACTTCATTTGTACCTCTTTGGCTATTCCACCCACCGCCCGAGGAGGTGAGTTGATAGTCTTGACACAACCTTTGCCCTTTCCTACAACTAGACCAAGGCGCTCCACCTGGGTCGAGGCTAAGTAGTAGTGGGTTTCACCCGTGTCTATCATCACCCTAATGAGCTTGCAATTTACCTTTATCTCGATGATCATTAAGTTTCTCTCTTGTTTAAGAGGAGTCTTCTCATCCGCCTTCTTTTTCCCTTTCTTGGTGCTTGGACAGGGGTCCTTGTTCTTACGGATACCATCACTAGTTCCCACTAAGGCCTCAGAAATAGAGCCAGTAATTGCATGGCACCTACTGGTTCAGTCTGGTCCGCATCATATGTGTCGTCATCGGTCCCATCATCAAAATCTCGATGGGCGTTCATCTGTGCATGTGGACATTCATTATTCCAATGTGGTCCGCTGCAATAACGGCATCCTGAATGTGGTTTTCTCCCCTGATCATTGTTGTTTGACGCAACACTATTGCTCCCCGATGAGGAGCCTTAGATTTGGTGGCACTCCGATCTCCTCCACTTCTGCTAGGGCCACTATTGCTAATCTGACCCACTTTGTATACCACTCGGGCAAACAGTTGAGTCATATCCTTTTGAGCTTCTACTTAATAGTCCCCAAGGCATTCCGTTGCTTGGATTGCCATAGGTAGGGTATTTACCCTTTGTCTTTGCAACCCCATACGGGCATAAGGTTTTAACCCTTCTAGGAAAGTGAAGTGTTTATCTTTGTCTCCTATGTAACGTATGTTTAGCATGAGTGCGGAGGATTCCCACACGTAATCCCGTATTGATTTGGTCTGGCGGAGCTCCCGTAGTTTTCTCCTTGCATTGTACTCAACATTTTCGGGGAAGAACTGTAGGAGTATGGCTACCTTCAATTCTGCCCATGTCTCGAGGGCATTTTCACCGGCCTTGATGTATTCATACTTCACCCGCCACCAGAGTTTAGCCTCATCCTGAAGATAAATGGTGGCAGTTGCTACCTTCTTAGCTTCTTCTAGGCTCCCCACGGTATCGAAGTATTGCTCGATGTCGAAGATGAAAATTTCCACTTCTTTGGCATTGCGAGCTCCACCGTATGACTTTGGCCCAGAAATTTTTAGTTTTTGTGCCGCGGGGGCGAGGTTCACAACGCCACCGATTTGGTTTCCGCCTCCTCGAAGCAGGCCTTGTAAAGCAAGATTCACCACATTGAGCTGGCCTGTCAAAATGTCTATAGTTTGTTACATGGTAGTCACCCTGTCTGCCTCTTGTGCCCTGTAGGCTAAATCCTCGGTAAGCTCTTGATGGAGGCTCTCGAATTTGCCAAAAATTTCGGCTGCCTCTGTAGATGCCGTTTGCCGGTTTCCTTCAGAGTCGCGACTGATGTTTTCTATGTCAACTTCGGCCTGGAGCATTCTGTGATCCAGGTCATCCAAACTTTGCATTAGGATGGTTCTTATTTCAGGCGCCGTATCCACGATGGGCCGTAATACATCAACCATCTCTTCGAGGGCTGCAATGCGGTCCCCATGATTCACCATGGTCAGAAATGGTGGCAATGGCAATGTGTTCCCTCGTCTGATGTCGAGCCTAGACTCTGATACCAACTGTTACGCGGCGCCTTCCTGAGATTCCTTGGAAAGGCGGTGTAAAACTAAGCAACTGATGTCAGTGCAATTACTATCCGCCAACTGAGGTCCTCTCCGTACGCTAGACGAGATTGTCAATGCGGTGCGGGAAAACCAATGTCATGAGAAATTGAAAGAACATAAATGATAATTGAGAATGAAAGAAAGCTTGATT
>MU748359.1:0-23560 GCA_026770625.1 Nicotiana glauca | reverse complement strand
AATAGTGCTTAAACAAATAACCAAAGTTACAAGACTAGACCTAACTAAGCTAGAGAATCATAATGGAAGTACATGAAATAAAACTACTCTATATTTACATTGAAAAGGACTTAGTTTTCTACAAGGTAGAAACAAGTCCGTTGTCAGCAACCTTGTCTTTTGCATCACGGTCTGCGCGTGCGACATTATCTGTGTGTCTGCGCGCGCGGCGCTGTTGGCATCTACTTGCGGCTGGGTGCTGGCGAGGGATATCGCTGGAGCGACAGAGGCACATGTGCGCTTGTCACTTGGCGCAGCCAAGATCACGAGGCCATCCGTGGCGCTAGGTATTAGGAGGCTCGCTAGGACGCCACGAGGCGCACTCAAGGGGCCATGGGGCATGAATTGAAAGCCGCCCATGACAGTACATGTGTACATGTGTGTATAAATGTATACGCAAAACCATGGATATGTCAATGCTAACAATATCTGAACCTCTTCGCTATACTACAAATTAAAAGGACTGTTAACTCCCACTTAAATCTGTAAATTTCAAGGGTCCGGATTGCATAAAAAGTTGTTACCCTGAATAATTAAGTGATAGTATAATCGTTAGTGTAACTTCAAAACACGAACCATACATCATGTATGAGTCTGATTATTTGCAGGGGGCGGGGGGGATGAACCACGTAAATTCATTTTGATAGTGAGCAAAAATGATGAGAAATCATGCTGTGATAGTAGTTTGCTAAGCCAATGGCTTGCTCGCGAAGCAACAACTTAACTACCTAGTTAACCAAATGAATATTTCCAACTTAATTTAGCAGCTCCTTCACAGTATGAATATTTCCATTAGCTGATGCTATATGAAGTGGGCTTAGACCATCTTGGTTCAATTCTCCGGCAAATTCTCTCTTAAGTTTAATAATCTCTCTTGCAAAATCATTATGTCCTACGCAGTGTTTTAAAAGGCATGGCGTAAGGCGAGGCGTAAGGCGAGGCGCAAGTCCCGAAACACGGGTGTAAGCCCCATAGGTATTTAATTTTTAATATTTTATAAAATAATATAATCACAGCAAATATTTATAAACAGATAAAATTACATAAAAATTGAAAAAAACTATAAATATGTGAATATAGATGTGCTCCATCCGCAAAAAAAAACTGGTCAAAACAGTCTATTATACGCTACTTATAAGTACAAGTAACTTGAGTATAAAAGAATAAAGTTTTCTGCATGGAGAAACAAAAAGGATACTAACCAGCAATTTGAAATTGAACTTGCTGCTATGAAGGAGAATGGAGTTCTCTTTATATTTATAAAAAAATTTAAATATTCGTTGCTTTTGAAAATTATTAGCACACTAGTAGACAAGATAAAGAATTGGGAAAGACCATAACTTAGGGCTTCAATCAATAGAAAAAAGGTCTTCACCTTTAAATTTAATACATTTCAGTTTCTTTTTAAAACTTTTGAGTAATAATTAAGCTTGACTTATGAGAATTTTGGTATTATGTGAAGGACATATTCAGCATGTTTTATTTTAATTTGAAAAAGTTTTTGGGGCTTACGCCTCACTAAAAAAACGCGCCTCAAACGCCTGGGCGTACACCACGAATTGCTGGGCGCTGGCCTCTTGAGACTTTCGCTCCACACCATCGCCTCGGGACATTTTTGGTGCGCCTCGCCCCATGGCTCGCCCTGAAAATACCTTTTAAAACACTGGTCTTACAATACAAGCAATCAAGGGCAACTCTAAAGGCTTGGGCAATGAGGCGGTGCCTCAAAATTTGAAAGCCTCAAATTTATTTTAAATTCTTATTATTAATATTAATATTATTATTATATAAATATATAGTATAAATAAAAGTGTTATAATATATTTTTTTTATTACTTGTTTGAGGTTATTTTATATCAATAAGTTCATAAATTATGATAAATTTCTTTACAGATTAATTTGTATAATTGCTTCAGTCTTCAATTTTAATTTTATCCTTTTTATATAGGAATTAAGTAATATATATCGACATCATAATGCATTTCTTTTACAATGTTCTCTCAAACTGCATGAACACAAAAGCATTCATGCATCGATTTTCTTTTAGTGACATATCATATTAGGTTATTTAATTTATTTTAGATATTCACCAATAAGCGCTACTTAATAGAATAAACTACAATTATCGTTTAAATTGATCATAAGGAGTAAATATTCTTGACACCGTTAATGCTCAAAACTTAAGCTATTATGTTATGTGCGTTTATTTCTTTTTCTTGTTTGTGATGATATTCAAATCAAAATTTGTGAACCTTAACATCTGATAGTCCACCACTTTATTTTTTGTGCTCTTCTTCCTTCTTTTTTTGTTTTTTTTTTAAATTCGCTTATTTTTTGTCTTCAACGATTAATTTATTGTTTAGAAAATAAATTTTGTTCTTAGTGTAAATATATTATACAATAAATTTAAGGGCTTCTTGATCACGCCCAACTATGCCTTATAAAAAGGACAAAGCGGTCGTTGCAAATATAATCTGAGTATTTAGCCTAGGGTCCAATCCACATGGAATTAACCTACCAATTACTCTTGTTAGACTCACTAAATTCTTCGTAATCAACTTTTCAGATATTTTAAATAACAATTGGAGATGTTTTTACTAACTATAACTGAATGAAAGCAAGTAACTAAAAGCTAACTATGATTGGGTTGTATGCAAGTAAGAGAAGGATCTAAGGTTGTGATTTCTCCTCTTGATGGAATCCCTTCCTGTTATGTTTCATAAAGATTTGCATAATCATCTCTATCGATCATGAGCACTCTTACTAGCATAAATTTCTCCCGAGTATTACGACAATTTACTAGATACACTCTCCCGAGTTACACTAGCTGGCCTTGATTACAACTCACTTTAGATCATACCCAAGGCTTCGTTATCCCTAATCCCCCCTTTAAACCCTCGGTTATTGATCCCTCATATACTTTGGGAGTGGTGTTGTTCAACAATTACATAAATATGCATTCTCTCCCGAGTTATACATACTAAATTGGCACAAGCCTATTTAGGATCCTATCAATTAACTACAACAAGAACTTAGTTGAACCTAGACTAAATATTTAGCTACTCTTAGCAAATCAAGATGAAACTACAAAAGTATTCATAATGTGCAATTGAAATAACAAAGAGAAGATTGAAAAACTCTAATGGTTGATTGCTCTTCTCACACTTGTTCTTACCTCCAATTCAGTTCAAAAACAAGCTTAACCTTTGCTTGGGCGAGTTTGTTGAGTTTATAAAGGGTTAGGATAAGTTTTCCCCGATTTACACTTTAGTCCCAAAATTTCTGGACAGTTACATAGTCGACCGCGGCTGCGGCAGAACGCGGCGCGACCGCGGTGAAACACAACTATTCTGCCTCACTTGCTTGGCCTACCGCGGTCCAGCTGTGGTCGACTGCGATCGCGGTAGCATCTTGCCTAGTCCTCCTTTGCCTCTTTCTTGCTTATTTTTGTTTGGGTTCTTCTTGATTGGCCTTATATTCACATTATTGACTCCAAAATACTCCATAGTCTCTTCCTAACTTGGATTAGTCCCTGCAAAGCAAAAGAACACTAATTAGAGTATTTTGTTATCATTTAGCCTTTAAAACAAAAATAAAGTATGGTACATTTGGAGTGTAAATAGCGTCTATATAACCTATTATCACCTCTCAATATGATTTCACCTTAATTCACGAGATCTATGCAAGAATATGTAGAGGATTCTCTGTTGCAGCTTCAAATAACCTTTGGTCCATTATTTTGAAACATCCAATAATAAAAATACTTGTGCAAAAAGTTTTAGCTTTCTTTTGCGCTTATAAAAAGGCCAGTTCGGTGAAGGGCCGAACCATAAGGGTCAATTGTAAATATATAAAAAATTATCTGCAGTTATGCTAAAATGATCTGTTAATTTGCTTAATGGATTAATTAATTCTGTTCAATTTGACTCGTTTTTGTTAGGAGATTTCTTCTTGAATTAATAATTGGCAATCTGAGATTCGTTGAACTAGTTAGATAAATCGCTCTCTTTTGATATATGAGTTCAACATGTGAAGCAACTTATTTGGACGTTTTACGGTATTCATCTGGTTCAAAAGTTCAGTTTTACTGAATAGATTATGAGGACTTAAGACATTTGGAGATTTCTGTATTTCTTAAATATACATATATATATATTCAGATTTATAAGCAATTCAAAGTCAATGAAAATGTAAACTATTACTTGTTAGAAATTTTGGGAGAGCAAGACAACACAAAAGAACACTTAAAACTCACAAAGAAGAAAAATGGAGGAAAGGAGGATTTCTATTCAACTTGGCTTACATCAAATGGCTAGATTACATAGCTATTATAGGAGAACTCTTTCATGCATCTAGCCTAGTGTATATGTAAACACAATAACTAAGTCTACACCTCACTTCATTCAAGGTACATGGATGACACCAATGCATAAAGAAATTCACACTCTAATGCATGTACTTACTTAATGTCTAGTTCATGAACTAATGTAGACACATGTAGACAAATGTAAACTAATGTGAACTAATGGAAACAAGTTTATTATGTTTCACATTTCAACATTCCCCCTTAAACTTGTTTCATCACTCCAAGTGCCATCCTTAGCTTTTGAAAAAGCTCAATCTTCAACGGCTTGGTGAAAATATCCGCAATTTGATCTTGTGACTTCACATGCTCAAGCTCCACAACTTTATTAGATATGCAATCTCTAATAAAGTGATACCTCGTATCAATATGCTTGCTTCTTTCATGAAACACCGGGTTCTTGGCCAATTCAATAGCCGATCTGTTGTCAACAAAAATCTTTGTAGCATCTTCTTGTGGTTGGTGAAGTTCCTCGAACAAGCTCCTTAGCCAAATTGCATGACACACACAAGAACAAGCTGCCACATACTCCGCTTCACAAGTTGACAAAGTCACAATTGGTTGCTTCTTAGAATTCCATGTAAATGCGGAATTTCCAAGAAAGAAAACAAACCCGGTAGTACTCTTTCTATCATCAATATCACCAGCCCAATCACTATCACAATATCCAACAAGTTTGGAGTCCTTGGAAAATGAATAAAATATTCCATAATCAAGTGTACCTTTGATGTACCGAAGTATTCTTTTGGTTACCTTCAAATGGGAGGTAGTAGGCTCTTCCATAAAGCGACTCACAAGTCCAACACCAAAAAGAATATCCGGCCTTGTACATGTCAAGTACCTTAAGCTTCCAACAAGACTCTTGAAAAGTGTGGGATTGACCTTTTCTCCATCTCCATGCTTGGATATTTTAACTCCACATTCAACGGGGGTGCTAACTGGATTGCAATTCTCCATATCAAACTTCTTGAGAATTTCCTTTGCATATTCTTCTTGAGAAATAAAAATTCCATCATCCCTTTGTTGCACTTTAATTCCAAGGTAGTAGGACATTAAGCCAATGTCCGTCATCTCAAACTCTCTTGCCATAGCCTCCTTGAATTCTTCAAACATCTTTGGATTATTTCCTGTAAAGATCAAATCATCTACATACAAGCAAACAAGTAAGACGTCACCATTTTTAGCAATCTTGACATAAAGTGCATGTTCATGTGGACACTTTGAAAAACCATTTGATTGAAATATTTGTCAATTTTACTATTCCAAGCCCGTGGGGCTTGCTTCAAGCCATAAAGTGCCTTCTTCAATTTTAGCACTTTGTCTTCATGTCCTTCAACCTTATAGCCCAAAGGTTGATCAATATACACTTCTTCCTCCAAAACACCATTCAAGAAAGCCGACTTGACATCCATTTGATGAATCTTCTATTGATTTTGAGCTGCCAAAGAAATAATAAAACGAATTGTTTCCAAACGAGCAACCGGCGCAAAAACTTCATCATAGTCAATACCGGCCTTTTGCTTGTATCCCTTGGCAACCAATCTTGCTTTATACCTTTCCACTTCTCCCTTGGAATTTTTCTTCAACTTGTACACCCATTTGACACCAATGGTGCTTTTGCCTTTTGGAAGTGTGGCCAACTCCCAAGTATCATTCTTCTTGATTGCTTTGATTTCTTCATCCATGGCATCTCTCCATTTGATATTTTGGGCAGCATCCTCATAAGTTACAGGCTCACTATCCACCAACAAACAAAAGTGAGTAAAAACATATAAATCATCTCTTACCACTTCTGTATTCTCATACAAGTCACGAAGACTTCTAGTCTTCCGAGGCACCTCACTTGAAGATCTTGCACTTGACTCATCTCCTTCTTGATTTTGTGTTGGCGGTGTTGGTGGTGTGATAGGCTGCTCCACAACTTCTCCATCATCATCTTCAAAGAAAGGACTAAAAGAGTAATCTTGCTCTTTAGCTTTCCATTCCCAAGCATTCTCTTCATCAAATTCCACATCTCTACTTATGGTGACTTTGCCATTTCTTGGGTTATATAATTTATAACCTTTAGAATTTTGATCATAGCCAATGAAAACATACCTCTCACTTTTATCATCAAGCTTGGACCTCTTCTCATCCGGCACATGTGCATAAGCAATGCTCCCAAAAACTCTCAAATGAGCAACTTTTGGCTTGAAACCACTCCAAGCCTCTTGAGGTGTTTTGTCACGAACACTCTTGGTGTGACACCGATTTGTCAAGTACACCGCACAAGCAACTGCTTCAGCCCAAAACTCCTTTGGCATATTTTTGCTCTTCAACATACTCCGTGCCATGTTGAGAATAGTCCGGTTCTTTCTTTCCACGACGCCATTTTGCTGTGGTGATCTTGGAACTGTCAAAAAATGACGAATTCCATTCTTTTCACAAAAAACCTTGAATTCATTTGAAGTGAATTCTCCACCATTATCGGACCGCAATGACTTCACTTGGTAGCCACTTTGTTTCTCCACCATGCTCTTGAAATTTTTGAAAATCTCAAACACCTCCGATTTTGCCTTCAAGAAATAAACCCAAGTTTTTCTAGAAAAATCATCAATGAAAAGTAAAAAATAATTACTTTTACCAAGTGAAGATGGCTTGATTGGTCCGCACACATCCATGTGAATCAACTCCAATGGGCATCGAGCTCTAGTCAAAGACTCCTTAGGAAAGCTTTTTCTTGCTTGCTTTCCAAAGAGACATCCTTCACAAAGTTGGCTCGGATGATCAATTGTTGGCAACCCAATCACCATGGCCTCCTTCTTCATCAACCTTAAACTATCAAAATTCACATGGCCAAATCTCATATGCCAAAGCCAAGATGAATCTTTGGCACATGATAGCAAGCATCTTGGAACATCACTTTGAAGATTCAAAATAAACATTTTATTATTAGCCATAGGAACTTTGGCTAACAATCTCCCATTTTCATCTCTCATAAACAACTTTTTATCCTTCAAATGAATATCATAATTTTTCTCCAAAAGTTGTCCCAAGCTTAAAATGTTACTTTTCATCTCCGGTACATACAAAACATTAGGAATTAATTGGTGGCTACCATCTTTCAAGCGAATTAAAATCGTACCTTTTCCTTTGATTTTAACCCGTGAAGAATCTCCAAAAGTGATGTTGCCACCATTCAATTCTTCAAGCTCCACAAATAAATTCTTCTTTCCACAAATATGGCTACTTGCACCGGAGTCAAGGTACCATTGATTTTTCTCTACACTTTCTTCTCCTTTGCAAGCAAGAAGTAGAGTGCCATCTCCATCTTCATTTTTGCTCTCCACAAAATTATTTTTCTCTTCCACATTACTTTTGCATTCCCAGGAAAAATGACCAAATTTATGACAAGTATAACATTCAATATTAGACTTATCATACCTTCCTTGACTTTGCCTCCATCCTCTACCTCTTCCACGGCCTCTTCCTTGGTTATAGTCTTGGCTTTTGTTCTCTTTGCTAGGTGGTTGACTACCACCTCTTCCTCTTCCACCACGGCCTTGTCCACGTCCACGACCTCTTTGTTGCGAGCCACACTTTTCATCTTTCTCCTTGAAAGAAAGTTTTGCTTGCAACGCTTGTTCAACCGATTCTTCTTTCGGTTTCTTCAACTTTTCTTCATGTGCTTGCAAAGAACCCGTGAGTTCTTCAATGGTCATGGTGTCCAAGTCTTTGGACTCTTCAATAGCCACAACAATATAATTAAATTTTGAATCAAGGGATCGTAGTATTTTTCCAACGACCCTATCATCACTCAAGTCTTCACCATATCTCTTCATTTGATTGACAATAGCCAAAACTCTTGAAATATAATCCGAAACGGATTCGGATTCCTTCATATGCAATGATTCAAACTCTCTTCTTAAGGTTTGGAGACGAACTCTTTTCACTTTATCCAAACCTTTAAAGGAAGTTTGAAGAATCTCCCATGCTTGCTTGGAGGTGGTTGCATTTGCAATCTTCTCAAACATCTTGTCATCCAAACTTTGATGGATGAGAGTGAGCGCCTTTTGATCCTTCTTTTTAAAGGCAGCATCATCTTCCCCTTCATCACCTCCAACTTCCACCGGTTCCCAAACATCATAGGCACCAAGTAAGGCCTTCATCCGGATACACCAATTTCCATAGTTTTCTTTTGTGAGCATAGGAACTTGGAATGGAGTTCCATTACTATTCGTCATCTTTCTTCAAGTTTGGTTGTCTCTCAAACACACCGTGCTCTGATACCAAATGTTAGAAATTTTGGGAGAGCAAGACAACACAAAAGAACACTCAAAACTCACAAAGAAGAAAAATGGAGGAAAGGAGGATTTCTATTCAACTTGGCTTACATCAAATGGCTAGATTACATAGCTATTTATAGGAGAACTCTTTCATGCATCTAGCCTAGTGTATATGTAAACACAATAACTAAGTCCACACCTCACTTCATTCAAGGTACATGGATGACACCAATGCATAAAGAAATTCACACTCTAATGCATGTACTTACTTAATGTCTAGTTCATGAACTAATGTAGACACATGTAGACAAATGTAAACTAATGTGAACTAATGGAAACAAGTTTATTATGTTTCACATTTCAACATTACTCTGCTAAAGTCATCTGATTCTTTGCAATTAATTCAGGTCACTAGTTTAACTTTTCAGAGCTTTCTTCTTGAATTAAGAAGTGCCAATAATGCCACCTCATATCCTACGTTTTTGCCAATGGATGCATACCGGGAGAGGAAAATTTGACTTGCTCTTTTTCTTGTTCATATATTGATTATGAATTTTAAAGATTATGTTTAACTAACTAGTCTGACTAATACAAGTTAAATACATAAATAAACCTGAGGATTAGGCTGAATTGTCAGGAAAAATGTATTAATGGGATTTGATAATATGCGACATCCCCAAGGTGAAATTGTCCATATAGACTTGAGAAGATCGGAAGAGATCACCCAGCCTTTTTGTGTCTGTTGAAGTTTTGGTCTCCCATGGTTTTCTACACCCTCGGATGGGGTGTATCTCTGAACAACCCAATGCTTGAATTGATGAGACAACTTTAATGTTTGAGGTGTTTAACTAAGTCAATTTGGATCAGTATGAAATGTACCCATGAATTCATTTTCCATTATCATCAATGAACCAGGGTAATTGGAAGAGAAATATCTGAAAGCAATCAAGTAAAAGAAAATGTAACTGAGTATAAAAAACAAGGTTTTATTTTGGACAGGCGTTATGGCAGACATCACAGTATCATAGGTTGAGACTTGCAGTTCCAATTGCAAAGGAAATCCTACGGTGAGGAAATTTATCATGTGAAGACACGAAAAATCCGATGGAATTGAAAACCAAGACCAAGCCATAGGAAATTGGATTGATGGTTCCCATCACTGGTTGTGGCACGGACATTTTGTCATCACTACTGGTGTTGTTATTTCCTCCAGGCCGGTAACTGTCCTGCCAAACACCTCCTGGTGGACTGAGCACTGCTTGATAAGTTGCTGTTGCAATTAGAATGTCTATCACATCACAAGAAGAGTGTCTCTTGCTTTTCCTGGAGAATCTTTGGTTTTATTGTACTTGAAGTAATCCTGAAGCTTCTTAGAACGAGATCCAGGCCGGTCTCTCCTGTGCTCGCTGCTGGATTGTTCATTTGATGAATCTTGAACTGAAACAACCCAAGATTGGGGGGAAGCTTCTTGCTGCAAGTTTACAACAGATACAGCACCAGATGCTCTTAAAATCTCCTCAATATCTCTGTCTCCAGATTCTTTAAGTAGTAGGTAAGGCCTCCCTTGTTCAAAGAATTCACCTCAATTGTGCCTTTAGGAACAACATTTTCATCGAGCAGTAGATCAACAACCTGGATGGTTCATTTCTCTCATCTGTCAGTAAATTGAAAGATAAATATCAAGATGAAGAGAAAAAAAGACATAATGACACATGAGAGACACTTGCCTCGTATTGCTTAGTTGACACAGCAAGATGCAAATGAGTATTTCCTTCTTGTTTAAAACATCATACTTGTTTAATAATTTGAATGCATCGAACTGATGATTCTTGACTGCTAAATGAAGACAAGTCTCGCGTCGAGCAGTTACTTGTGCTACAGAGTCTGGAGAAGCCAAAAAAAGCTCCCTTATGACATGTTTTCTGCCTGCATAGTGAAGGGGAGTTGTTCTTTCCTTCCCTTTGAGAAGGCAAAGATTACGGTCAACGTTCAACAGCTGCTTCACAATATCTATATCCCCATTTGCTGAAGCAATATGCAAAGGGCTGAAACCATCCTGGTTTAATTCTCTTGCAAATTCACGATCGCCTTCACAAACTCAAGATAGCCACCCGAGCAAGCAATATGAAGAGGAGTTTCAGTACCTGCAAATGAAACTGCCCTGAGAAGAAGAGGGTCTTCTTTGATCAAGTGATGAACATCTCCTATTTAATTTGAGCAGCCTCCCACAGCCTTCTGTCCATTAATTCTACCAAAAAATAATGTTAATTAATTCCTTGGTTGTTTCTCCTGCAGACTTTAGTTTCCTTCATCAGTTGGTGCTTAGACGATCAGAAAATTCAGCTTATTTTGGATAGGAAAAAAAAAAAAAAGTTCCTACAGCTGAATTTCAACTCATATTTATTTCTTTCCCTTTCCTGTTTCAAACTTTTTAAAATAAAATAAGTGTCATTGACAATATAGAAAATTCCTTTTTCCCGTTCTATATTGTTTAGTCTCCCTTTAGTTCAAAGTTCAAACTTTCAGCCTCTCCAAAAACAGGTACATTTTCAAATTTAAATTAATCTTTTGTTTCTTTGTGCTTTTTCCCTTTTATCAGGTAGCCTGAGAAAGCAAAGGAATATCACTTTCTAGTTCAATAGGTGAAATGTCGAACAAAGAAGCCAGGGCAAACAAACTTTCTGGAATTTGTCACTTCCACACATGACACATACCTAGAAAGAAAATACGTTACTTCATCTTTCAGAAGCTCCCATATTATGGACAGCGATTGTAACATGGATTTGAAGCAGAGGATGATCCAGCATTGAAAATAAAGCTAAGAGGGTGAGAGGGCATGCATGTTTGATCTCAGTTATCCTAAATGAACTGCAACAACAGATCACAAGGCAATTCATATTTCATCAAGATATCCAAATTTCTACTTCCTGAAACAACAAGGTTTGTGTAACATTGTTCAGCCAAGGCATTTAGATAGTGCTGCTTCATTAATAATAGTACAGATGTAATGGCTGTGTAATGATATGCAGAGAAAGCATTCAGAAATAGAACATAGAACAGGCTGTCACGACCCGGATTTCTCACCCTCGGGAGTTGTGATGGCGCCTGCTAATATGAGCTAGGCATGCCAATCCTTTAACTACGTACTTCATTATCTAATTATTTCTTTTTAACAATTATAAGCGATGACGTGATAATAGGGGAAATTCAAATTTAAGCGGAAGACAATGATAAAATCTATGAAAATTATATCTATGACAAATACTTAAGCCTTAACCACCAAAACCTGGTGTCACAGTATCACAGACGGTATAAGATTTACCACATACAAAGCCTGAAGAAAATATCAACACACTGTTTCTGAATATAAGGAAAATGAAACAGGAAATAAGGATAAAGGAGACGCCAGGGCCTGCGGACGCCTGCAGGTCTACCTTGGATCTCCGCGTGGACTGAAGATAGCCTCCAAACTATGGTCCGGAGTCAACAGCACAGGGATCTGCACAAAAGAGTGCAGAGTGTAGTATCAGCACAACCGACTCCATGTGCTGGTAAGTGCCTAGCCTAACCTCGGCGAGGTAGTGACGAGGCTAGACCAAATTACCACATAAACCTGTGCAGTTCAAATATATAGAGCGAAAAAGAAATACAGAAATAATCAGTCAGAATGGGAGAGGGAGCATGCTGTGGGGGAGATAACAATTCCGAGTAGAAAGACATCAAATAAATGAAAGAAACAACGTAACTCGGATATAAACAAGGAATCAGAAATCAAAAAATGCACGGCATCACCCTTCGTGCTTTAACTCTCGTCCTCACCAAAGTAATCATATAATAAAAATGTGCACCACATCATCCTTCGTGCTTTTGCTCTCGTTCCTCACCATATAATCAATAAAATCGGCACGGAATGGTACATCGTGCGGCACGACATCACCGTTCGTGCTTTATACTCTTTCCTCACAAAACAAACCATGCAAGGCATCACCCTTCGTGCTTTAACTCTCTTCCTCACCCAAACAGCAATCACAAATAATAGGGTAAGGAAATAAATGAAATCCAATAAAGATCCCGGCAAGGGAACAACATCAATTATATCAACATCCCGGCAAGGGAGATAACAATAAATCAACAATAGCCCGGCGCGGGTGACAACATAAGGATATCAACAAGGAATCAGAAATCAAAAAATGCACGGCATCAACCTTCGTGCTTTAACTCTCGTCCTCACCAAAGTAATCATATAATAAAAATGTGCACGCCATCACCCTTCGTGCTTTTACTCTCTTTCCTCACCATATAATCAATAAAATCAGCACGGAATAGTACATCTTGCGGCACGACATCACCCTTCTTGCTTCACACTCTTTCCTCACAATAATACACGGCATCACCCTTCGTGCTTTATACTCTTTCCTCACAAAACAAACCATGCAAGGCATCACCCTTCGTGCTTTAACTCTCTTCCTCACCCAAACAACAATCACAAATAATAGGGTAAGGGAATAATTAAATTGCAATAAAGATCCCGGCAAGGGAACAACAATTCAACAAATAAATTCCGGCAAGGGAACAACATCAATAATATTAACATCCCGGCAAGGGAGATAACAATAAATCAACAATAGCCCGGCACGGGTGACAACATAAGGCTCTCTCTCCTTTCTCACTTTTACTTCACACTTCGCTTCACAACTCGAGCCAATGCTCTAGAGGTTCAATTGTCACTTACACTTTCACAATTTGTTATACAACTTGAGTCAACACTCCTCAATGTTCATAGGTTACAATTCCTTCCGCAAACTTTATACAACAAAAAGATACCACCACTAAGGCATGAAAGATACAACAAAGTCATGATAATCACAATATAAATACTCACGGGCATGCTAGACACCAACGTATAGATACTCGTCACCATGCCTATACATCGTACTCAACAATTACCACATAGCAAATAGGACTCGATTCCTAATCCCTCAAACTAAGGTTAGACCAAACACTTACTTACCTCGATTCCACGAACATAATTCACGCTTCAATTATAGCTTTACCCCTCGATTCTACCACCAATTCATTCGTATCTAGTCACAAGTTATTTAATTATATCTATAAACGCTAAATGAATCAATTCGAATGCATAAGAATGAATTTTCCAAAGTTTTACCCAAAAGTCAAAATTGCCCCCGGGCCCACAGGGTCAAAACCTGAGGTTCGAACCAAAACCCTATCATCCATTCCCCCACGAACTCAAATATATAATTTATTTTGAAATCAGACCTCAAATCGAGATCCAAATCCTCAATTTTTGAAAAATCTAGTTTCTACCCAAAACACCCAATTTTCCCATGAAAATCATTGATTTTAAGTTGAAATCATGTTAAAAGATGTTAAGAATTGAAGAATGTTAGTTAAAAATGACTTACAATTGATTTGGAGAAGAAGAAACCTTTGAAAAATCGCCTAAGTGTGTTTATGTTTTGAGAGGATATGAAAATGGGTTGAAAATTTGGCAAAGTATAAAAGTTGCAGGTCTTAGATGTGGGAATTGCGAACAGGGGTTCGCAATTGCGAACCCCAGTCTCTGCTATTATGGGAATTGCAAAGCAGGGCTCGTATTTGCGAACCCTTCAAGAAAATAGGACCTTCATATTTGCGAACAACTTGTCGCATTTGCGACTTGGGAATTGCGACAACTTCATCGCATTTGCGACTCAAGGCTAGAACTAGGGGTATACATTCGAATCGGTTTATCGATAAATCGAATCGATTATTTGTTATCGAAATCGAAATCAAAAAAATCGAAACCTTATTGAAACGATAACGATAAGCATATGTACAAATTGATAATCGATAAGTAATTATCGATAAGGGTCAAAATCGAATGCACACCCCTAGACTGTAGACACTTGTTAAATGAGTAATTACCTATTTGAGTAGATTAATATAACATACAGAATGTATATATATTCCGCTACTATTTTGAAAGCGGCTATGCAATATTATTTTCCCTAATCTATACCCTTTCCTTTACCCTAAGTCCCTTACTCTATTATTTCTCCTACCACATTTAAGGAATGATCATATTTAAAGATCAAGGGAATGAAGTTCAAATTAAGGGATAACAAAATTATCCGTGATGATGTGTTTTGTTTTGTTTTGTTTTTTTATACCGTTGGAGTGTTGGTGGCATACATTTGATCCCTTACGTTAGTTTTGTTGCATGTGCTTGTTAACACAATTTTTATATTATAAATGGTGTTCGTCTTATTTTAGCTTCTTTTTGTCCATATTAGTTAGGCGCGTTTATAGCGATATACTTTCCGTGGAATCCCGCAAATTTTCTTATTGGTGTAATCGATAACCGAATCGATAAGCCCCCAAAATCGATAAATCGAAATCGAAAAAATCGAAACCTTATTGAAACGATAACGATAAGCATATGTAAAAATCGATAATCGATATCGATAAGGGTCAAAATCGAATCGATAAATCGAATGCACACCTCTAGCTGGAACAGGGATTTTCGCATTTGCGAAAGAAATCTGGCATTTGCGAGACTGAGCTGGCCTGGCTTCCTTCGTATTTGCGTTCAGCCACTCGCATTTGCGATATCGCATTTGCAAGCCAGGCTTCGCAAATGCGAAGCTTGTAGGCCTGCTATGCACAACTAAAATCTGCAATTTTTTTAAGTTCAAAATGCAACTCGTGGCCTATTCAAAACTCACCTGGACCCTCGGGGCTCCAAACCAAACATACACACAACATCAAAAACATCCTAGGAATTATTCGTGCACTCAAATCACCAAAATAATATCATGAACATCGAATTAAACCTCAAGATCAATGAAATTTCTCAAAACTTCTTTAAACATAAAATTTGCATTTAAGGTCTGAATCACGTCAAACGGATTTCGTTTCTTACCAAACATCACAGAATTATCTTAAATCATATATAAGACCTGTACCGGGCGCCGAAACCAAAATATGGGCCCGATACCAACATGCTCTAATCGAAATTCATTTCCAAATCCCTTAAATAATTTCAGAAAATAATTTTCTTTAAAAATTTATTTCTCGGGCTTGGGACCTTGGAATTCGATTTCGGCATAAGTCCCATATTTTTCTATGGACCCTCCGCGATCGTCCAATCATAGGTCCGGGTCTGTTTACCCAAAACATTGACCGAAGTCAAATTAATTCATTTTATAGTCAAAATTTATTATTTTTTCACAGATTTTCACGTATAGGCTTTTCGGTTATGCGTACGGACTGCGCACGCAAATCGAGGAGATGTTAAAAGAGTTTTTAAGGCCTCGAAACGTAGAATTTCATTCTAAAACAAGTGATGACCCAAAAGGACATCACATTCTCCACCTCTAAAATAACCATTCATCCTCAAACGGACAGAAGAAGGAAGTACCTGAGTCGGGGAAAAGATGGGGAAAACGGCTCCACATATTGGACTCGGACTCCCAGGTCGATACCTCAGCAAGCTGACCTCTCCACTGAACATGAACAGAAAGAAAACTCTTCGATCTCAACTGACGCACCTGCCGATCTAGAATAGCTACGGGCTCCTCCTCATAAGACAAGTCCTTGTCCAACTGGTTAGTGCTAAAATCTAACACGTGGGATGGATCGTCGTGATAATCCCAAAGCATGGACACATGAAACACTGGATGCACGGCTGATAAGTTCGGCGGAAACGCAAGTCTATAAGCCACCTCTCCCACTCAATCAAGAATCTCAAACGGGCCAATGAACCTAGGCTAAGCTTGCCCTTCTTCCCGAATCTCATCACGCTCTTCATAGGCGACACTCGAAGCAATACCCGCTCACCGACCATAAATGCCAAATCACGAACCTTGCAGTTGGAATAGCTCTTTTGCCTAGACTAAGCTGTGTGAAGCCTATCATGAATAATCTTGACCTTGCCCAAGGCATCCTGAACCTGATCCGTACCCAACAATTGAGCCTCTCCCGGCTCAAACCATCCAACCGGAGACCAACACCGTCTACCAAATAAAGCCTCAAAGGGAGCCATCTGAATACTCGAATGGTAACTGTTATTGTAGGCAAACTCTGCTAAGGTAAAAACTGATCCCACGAGCCTTTTAGGTCAATGACGCAAGCTCGGAGCATATCCTCCAAAATCTGAATAGTCCGCTCGGACTGCCCGTCCGTCTGAGGATGAAACATTGTGCTCAACTTAACCAGTATGCCCAACTCTTGCTGAACTACTTTAAAAAAATGTGAGGTATGTACCTCGATTCGAAATGATAGACACGGGCACACCATGAAGACGGACAATCTCCCGGATGTAGATCTCAGCTAATCTCTCGGAAGAATAGGAAACTGCCACACGAATGAAATATGTTGACTTGGTCAGCCTATCAACAATGACCCACACTGCATCGAACTTCTTCTAAGTCCATGGGAGTCTAGTAGCAAAGTCCATAGTGATACGCTCCCACTTTCACTCAGGTATCTCAATCTTCTGAAATGAACCACCGGGCCTCTGATACTCGTACTTAACCTGCTGACCATTCAAGCACCGAGCCATATATGCAACGATATCCTTCTTCATTCTCCACCACCAATAATGCTATTGCAAATCGTGATACATCTTTGCAGTGCCCAGATGAATAGAGTACTGAGAACTATAGGCCTCTTCTAAAATCAACTCTCGAAGCCCATCCACATTAGGCACACAAACTCGACCCTACAATCTCAAAACTCCATCATCACCTAAGGTAAACTGCTTGGCACCTCCGTGCTGCACCGTGTCTCTAAGGACACACAAATGGGGATCATCATACTACCGATCTCGGATACGCTCCAATAATGAAGAACGAGCGACTGTGCAAGCTAACACATGGCTGGGCTCAGAAACATCCAACCTCACAAACTGATTGGCCAAAGCATGAACATCCTAAGCTAGCGGTCTCTCACAGACCGGGATATAAGCAAGACTACCCATACTGGTTGACTTCCTAGTCAAAGCATCGGCCACCACATTGGCCTTTCCCGGATGATATAAGATGATGATATCATAGTCTTTCAACAGCTCCAACCATCTTCTCTGCCTCAAATTCAACTCATTTTGCTTAAACAAATACTGAAGACTCTTGTGATCTGTGAACACCTCGCATTCTACGCCATACAGATAATGCCTCCAAATCTTACACGCGTGAACAATGGCTGCTAACTCCAAGTCATAAACCGGATAGTTCTTCTCATGAATCTTCAACTGTCGTGAAGCATAAGCAATGACCTTGCCATCCTGCATCAATACCGCACCAAGTCCAATACGAGATGCATAAAAATAAACGATATATGGCCCTGAACCTGTGGGCAAAACCAATACCGTTTCCGTAGTCAAAGCTATCTTGAGCTTTTGAAAGCTCGCCTCACACTTGTCACGACCCGGATTTTCCACCCTCAGGAGTCGTGATGGCACCTACTAATGTGAGCTAGGCAAGCCAATTTTTTAACTACTTACCTCATTATTCAGTTATTTGTTTTTAACAATTATAAGGTGATAGCGAAATTCAAATTTAAGCAGAAGACAACGATAAAATATATGAAAACTATATCTATTATAAATAGTTAAGCCTTAACCACCCAAAATTTGGTGTCACAGTGTCAAAGACGGTCTAAGATTTACTACATACAAATTCTGAAGAAAATATCAATACATTATTTCTGAATATAAGGAAAATGAAACAAGAAATAAGGAAAGAGGAGACACCAGGGCCTGCGGACTCCTGCAGGTCTACCTTGGATCTCCGCGTGGATTAAAGGTAGCCTCCAAACTACGGTCCGAAGTCAACAATACTGAGATCTGCACAAAAGAGTACAGAGTGTAGCATCTGCACAACCGACCCCATATGCTGTAAGTGTCTAGCCTAACCTCGAGGTAGTGACGAGGCTAGACCAGACTACCACATAAACCTGTGTAGTTCAAATGTATACAACAGGAAAGAAATACAGAAATAACCAGTCAAAAATGGGAGGGGGAGCATTTTGTGGGGGAGATAAAAATTCCGAGTAGAAAGAGATCAAATAAACGAAAGAAACAACGTAACTCGGATATCAACAAGGAATCAGAAATCAATAAATGCACGACATCACCCTTCGTGCTTTAACTCTCGCCCTCACCAAAGTAATCATATAATAAAAATGTGCGCGGCATCACCCTTCGTGCTTTTACTCTTTTTCCTCACCATATGATCAATAAAATCGGCACCGAATGGTACATCGTGCAGCACGACATTACCCTTCATGCTTTATACTCTTTCCTCACAATAATATACGGCATCACCCTTCATACTTTATACTCTTTCCTCACAAAACAAATCATGCACGGCATCACCTTTCATGCTTTAACTCTCTTCCTCACCCAAACAACAATCACAAATAATAGGACAAGGGAATCAATGAAATTGCAGTAAAGATCCCGGCAAGGGAACAACAATTCAACAAATAAATCCCGGGAAGGGAAAAACATCAATAATATCAATATCCCGGCAAGGGAGATAACAATAAATCAACAATAGCTTGACACGGGTGACAACATAAGGATCTCTCTCCTTTCTCACTTTTACTTCACAATTCGCTTCACAACTTGAGCCAATACTCTAGAGGTTCAATTGTCACTTACACTTTCACAATTTGTTATACAACTTGAGCCAATACTCCTCAATGTTCATAGGTTACATATCTTTCCTCAAACTTTATACAACAAATAGAAACCACCACTAAGGCATGAAAGATACAACGAAGTCATGATAATCACAATATAAGGACTCATGGGAATGCTAGACACCAACGTATAGATAGTTGTCACCATGCCTATACGTCGTACTCAATAATTACCACATAGCAAATAGGACTCGACTCCTAATCCCTCAAGCTAAGGTTAGACCAAATACTTACCTCGATGCCACGAGCACAATTCATGTTTCAATTATAGCTTTACCCCTCGATTCCACCACCAATTCATTCGTATCTAGTTACAAGTTACTTAATTACATCAATAAACGCTAAATGAATCAATTCGAATGCATAAGAATGAATTTTCCAAAGTTTTACCCAAAAAATCAAAATCGCCTCCGGGCCTACATGGTCAAAACCCAAGGTTCAAACGAAAACCCAATCACCCATTCCCCCACGAACTCAAATATATAATTTATTTTGAAATCGGACCTGAAATCGAGGTCCAAATCCCTAATTTTTGAAAAACTACGCAAAACACCCCATTTTCCCTATGAATATCATTGATTTTAAGTTGAAATAATATTAAACGATATTAAGAATTGAAGAAAGTTAGTTAAAAATGACTTACAATTGATTTGGAGAAGAAGAAACCTTTGAAAAATCGCCTAAGTGTGTTTATGTTTTGAGAGGATTTGAAGATGGGTTAAAAATTCGGCTAAGTATAAAAGTTACATGTCTCAGATGTGGGAATTGCGAACAAGGGTTTGCAAGCTATTATGGGAGTTGCAAAACAAGGCTCGCATTTGCGAACCCTTTAGGAAAATAGGACCTTCGCATTTGCGAACAACTTGTCACATTTGCGACTTGGGAATTGCGACAACTTCATCGCATTTGCGACTCAAGGCTGGAATAGGGATTTTCGCATTAGCGAAAGAAATCTTGCATTTGCGAGACTGAGCTGGCCTGGCTTCCTTCGCATTTGCGATCCGCCACTCGCATTTGCAATCCAGGCTTCGCAAATGCAAAGCTTGCAGGCCTGCTATACACAACTGAAATCTGCAATTTTTCTCAGTTCAAAATGCGCCCTGTGGCCTATCCAAAACTCACCTGAGCCCTCGGGGCTCCAAAGCAAATATACACACAACCTCAAAAATATCTTACGGACTTATTCGTGCACTCAAATCACCAAAATGACATCATGAACATCGAATTAAACCTCAATATCAATGAAATTTCTCAAAACTTCTTTAAACATCAAATTTACATTTAAAGTTCGAATCATGTCAAACGGATTCCGTTTCTTACCAAACTTCACAGAATTATCTTAAATCATATATAAGACCTGTAAATACGGGCCCAATACCAATATGGTCAAATCGAAATTCATTTCCAAATCCCTTAAACAATTTCAGAAAATAATTTTCTTTAAAATTTATTTCTCGGGCTTGGGACCTCGGAATTCGATTCCGGGCATACACCCAAGTCCCATATTTTTCTACGAACCCTCTGGGACCTTTCAATCATGGGTCCGTATCTGTTTACCCAAAATGTTGACCAAAGTCAAATTAATTCATTTTATGGTAAAAAATTATTATTTTTCACAGATTTTCACATATAGGC
The DNA here is from genome assembly GCA_026770625.1 of Nicotiana glauca. Lineage (NCBI taxonomy): Eukaryota > Viridiplantae > Streptophyta > Magnoliopsida > Solanales > Solanaceae > Nicotiana > Nicotiana glauca. Next base: position 2,551 of record MU748359.1, on the reverse strand, counting down.
TTTCCGGCTACGCGCCCGGACTGCGCACACTAAATGAGGTGATGCTAAAAGAGGTTTTTAAGGCTTCGAAACGTAGACTTTCATTCTAAAACAAGTGATGACCTTTTGGGTCATCACACAGGCGCACAGGTCTGGGATCACTCTCGTGACAAGCAAGATATCATCAAAAACTAAGAGCCCGTTTGGATGTGCTTGTTTTAAGTAGCTTTTAAGCCAAAATAGCTTTTAAGTCATAAGTTAGGAATTCTAACTTTTGGTTTTGACTTATTTTTGTCATTTTAGCTTAAAAATAAGTGCTTAAAAATACTTTTTAACTTTATCCAAACACTACATTTTGGCTTAAAAGCACTTAAAAAAACCAATCCAAACGGGCTCTAAGTTTTAATCACATTAATTATAATGTTTCAGCAACCAGTAAATGGCTAACAGTTTGTCACTTTTGGAATAAATACCTCTTCGTTCTCTTTCAACTGTCCGCTTGCAACCACGATATGCTAATTGTTTTTCTAACACCAGAACATAGCATTTCAGATTAGCCTTACTAAGAAAAACCATAGCTTTCTACTACTGCATGTTATTATAGGTAGCTTTTACATCTTTGTTATAACTACTTCTTGGCTTTAATGCCTTACAAAAATAAAGGGGATGATTTTAATCTTGAGTTGATTTTGCCTACTTACTGAATTGGAGAAACGCGGATGTAATGACTCGGGTTTGAGTGAAACCAGGGCGGCTCAACACTATTTGTAACCTAAAACCAACATTTTATGAGAGGCCTTAAACCCCTTTTAAATATATATATATATAAACACTTATCTAAGTCTAGTTTTTCAATACTTGAGATGCAAAATTATTATTCATATTTTAATAGATTCTATCTATTGTTAAAAGTAGAAGAAAAATCAATCTTATTAAGACAACTGACATAACTACAAATAGCCAAGTGGCATTGTTAAGACAAAATAAACTACCTTTCTAACTAAAAAATATCTTGAATTTTAATAAATATAATTATCTATAATAAAAAACAAAAAACAATATATATATATATATATATATATATATATATATATATATATATATATATATATATATATATATATATATATATATATATATAAAGAAACTACCAATTCAAATTATGGAATACTTTCAAGTTGAAGTTTTTTTGAATTTTAAATTTTGAATTAATTGATTACTCTATTTGAATTAATAAATATAAATATTTTATAATTATCTATAATAAAAAATAAAAATATATTTACAAAAACTACCCATTCAAATTATGGAATACTTTCAAGTAAAAGTTTTAAAATTATTTTAACATGAAAAAATCAAACACTAAAAATTCAAGTTGAATGAATAGTAGTTTCTTCCTAATATCCATCTATAATTAAAAGTAGAATAAAAATCTTACTAAGCCAAGTGACATAACTACATATAGCTAAGTGGTATTGTTAAATAAAATAAATTACCTTTCTAATTAAAAAATATTTTAAATTAATTGGTTACTCTATTTTAATTAATAAATATAAATATATTATAATTCTCTATAATAAAAAATGAAAATATAAAAAAAAATATTACCCTTTAAAAATATGGAGTACTTTCAAGTTGAAGTTTTAAAATTATTGTAAAATAAAAATAATAATAGACTAAACTTTCAGAGGAGATGACTGTGCGAATGGGATAGAAAAAAGTTAGAGCTTGATAGAAAATTGAAGGAGCAGTTGTATTAGCTATACTAATCATGCAGATAGTTGAAGTATTACTCTTTAAAATTTTGAATAAAATATATTACTCTTTGAGTTATAGTAAAATACAATCTAAAGAAAATCTATCTATAATTAAAAGCCAAAGACAAAAGCCCCTCGTGAAGCCAAATGTCACAACAATAACATGACATATGGCATGTTAGGACATTGGTCCTAATTATTAGGAAGTACAAAATGGAATTACAATTTAATTTTTTTTACGATGTATAATTTATTTTTTATTAGAGTTCAAAACCGTTAAAAACACTTATCTAAATAACTTCTAAGCAGTTCCAACTTCTATTCAATATTGTAATTTTTTAATATCTTTAAATTATTAAATCATATAATTTGTTAAAATGACATGGCTATCTAAAAAGTAGGAGTTCCTTTTAAAAAAAGTCTACCTTCAAAATCGTTCCAACTTATGGGATTTTTTTTTAAAAAATTATTGAATAATTGTAAAAATGACAAGGCTATCTAAAAAGTAGGAGTTGCCTTTAAAAACCGTCAACTTCAAAATCGTTCCAACTTATCAGCAGTTATTAGGTATAAGCAGCAACTCTATTTTCTTAATCCATNCCTATTGCTCTGGGACCGTGAAACCATGTTTCTCATAGGCAAATCCGCAAAAGAATTGAAGGAAGGGTTTGTTGAGGTATATCAACTAATTAAATTCATATATTTGTTATTTGGAAAATTCTAACTCAACAATTTCATTATAGAATACTAGCTCTGTTGATAACTATCCCTACCCAGTAGAGTTGAACAATATTCTCCAAAGAAAATTCATGTTT